>CABEEJ010003188.1:0-26771 GCA_901482245.1 Timema douglasi
AAACTCACTGTAAAACATTGTGTATTTTCTTTTATTATATTATTATGCCCGTGCGAAGCCGGGTTGGGCTGCTAGTCAAATTATAATTTTAGCATATTCATAATGGAATAGAGATTGTTTAACCAATCTAATTATTATTGTGTTGACCAATTTGTATAGACGTGCTTTATTTAGTGGTAAAGCTGAAAATATTTTTCTTACATTTAAAATCTAAACCTTAACCGTGGGTTATTAGTACCAGAGACCATAGGAAACACTGATTCACTAGTGAAAGACTAAAGAGATTCAAAATAATAATATACTAATGGTTTGAGCGACTCCCTAAAAGCTACAATACCTCAGCCATACCAACCGCAGCATGGGGGTTCATAGCTGGTTCAAGCCAAATATAAAGAGTTACTTTCTTTCTTAACCAGAATGAATAATTATGAACAAAACTTATTATCCCCGCTGTTAGATCATATTACCGAGGAGTACTCATGAATCTCTTCTACTTTACAGTGATCAACATCATCATAAACATTGAACACGGACAGAATGTAATTCGAAAAACAAATCTATGTCGAGTTTGGTTTTTATTGTCTATCTTGTCTATTTATCCTCCTCCCTAGATATTAATGGCATGATTGTCAGATGTTGTGTGCGTTATTTGGCAAACGGTAGTATTTTTCATGGATCTACTATCGTAAACAGTCGGTGTTGGGTAGTGTCTATGTAAAGTACATGTGAGTGTGTCATATAAATATGTCTGGTAGCATCTGGTCAGCCGATAAAGCAACCAACACTACCACAATCAACCGGTAGCCAGAAGTTGCTGCCGTACCGTCGTCGGCCTGTTAGTTCATATCTAACGGTGAGTTATACTTTTCTAATAATTTATAAAACCAAGTCAAAAAGTAGATATTTATTAGCAAAAAATACTTATTTAAATGAAGTTTCTTAATATATCTTTACTACATTTTTCTATATTAGTTTTTATTAGGTGATATTGGGAAATACTTAAAAATACATTATACATTTTCCGATAAATGTTTAAACTTGCAATGTACAACTATCGTTATTGGAGACAAGCAGTACAATTTAATAAACACTTATTTTTCTCCCCCATTAGATCCATGTTTTCCACACGGAATACTAATTTTTAAACTATTAATTAACTGTACCTTTGCCAGAATAACTGATAATCTGTTAACTTGTTTTTATTTATGATTTCTGTCTTTCGACAAGTCAATTGTCTAATACAAATTGATTCCTCTATCGGATTCCATTTTTATACCGAGAAACTTTATCTTCTTTGCTTGTTTGAGGTAATCCATCAATTGGGTTCGTAGGCTTCCTGATTCCCTTTTACCCTTCTACCTTCCACTTTGCCATCTATAATATCACTCGATAGCTATTTCTTCTATTATTGTGGCCCATTGAGTTGGCCTTTCTTCTTAGAATCATCAGCTTCTCTTTCATTGGCTTTTCTTATAACTTCTTAATTAGTCACCAGATCTGTCTGTCCACTTTAATCTTGATTTTCACCTCATATTCACAACTCACAGCGTTCCAAATTTGTCTACCCCTTTTACTCAAGGTCAAAGTATAAGTTTCATCATGTGTAACAATTGAATTATAATACTGTATATAATTTTATTAAATAAATAGTACTTAGATTATTTTTGTACTAATAATAAGATGAATTAAAGGGGGTCTTGGTCTATATTATTTATTTAAATTTTTTAGATTCCTATGAAATCATCGTCGTGGACTTCAAAATATGTATTCCCATTCTCTATAACATAATCTCTCTGTGAAACATGGTGTGGTAGTCTCTCCTTCTAAGTTTGGATGACAAATAATTTATTCCTGATTGGATTTCTCAGTTGATAACAAGCACATATAGCAGCACTCCTCGGCTTTCCTGAAACTAGAACCAGTGAGTGACAATATTTTAGGTCGGTATAGTTATACTACTTTTTATATGGCACAGCAAACATTGCGTGCTTGTGGCTTATGGAAACATTTTTTTGTAAGCCACATGAATATAAGAAGTTGACCGTTATCTCAATACATTTCGAGTTTAAATTTCGCTTCTTATAAATGGCTGGAACTTTGCAGGCTCTAAAAGTGTTAGAAAAAGGGTGGGCATATAGCCAGGGTCTTCCCCTAAAATGTGTGTTCTGTGTGTATTTTATCCATTGTGACTTGTGGTGGAACCCCACCCCCCCCTCCCTCCCAAAGGGTATTTCAAGAAGCTATTTAATTGTCAACTCTCTCTCTCTATCGTTCTTTATCTTTCGGCAATCAAAAGTATTTTAAACCTGATTAAGATTGTACCCTCAATTTACCCTGAAAGGTAGCAGTCTTTCTTTGACGGACTACACTCTGACCCTTTCTCTTAAGATGCACCATAGTGGAACCATGAGTAGTAAAATTGATGTCTTTCAGTGTATACAGTAGAGTTTGGTAAGAACTTTTTATCAAGTAAAAATATAATTTTTACTCTCAACATTAACTATATTTTAGCTTATTATCTGTGCTATTTTATAAACATAGATAATATCTATCAAAAGTTGCCATCACATATCACATGACTTGATGTATGAATACGTCAGAGTAAATCTAGTAACTTTTATAATACTCCAATATGCTATTATCTTATGTATTGATAAATAATTTAAAAAAAATCCTTAAGAAACTTCATGGTGTTAGCCCGCAATCGAGCTATAGTGACCAAGCGGCCACCGTCTTCTCGAGAAGATAGTGTCAGCCTCTGTGGATATAAGGTGCCCTGTGGTGAGGACAACGAACCCTCCGGCCATTAATCTCACTCTTATAGCCCAGAATTGCTACTTTTTCACTCAAGTGGCACCTCATTTGACCTCACGAGGTTGATTCTGACCCCTTTGCTTGGGAGAAAAATCTGGAAGAACTGAGGATCAAACCTGGAACCTTTGGGTCATACACTGATACTTTATAAATAAATTGTTTAGAGGAGAGGTGGGTAAACCTCCAAAATACCCCTTCGGTAGGGGCCACCATCAGAAGCGGATTTACACTATAAGCTCACTAGGCACGGGCCTAAGGGCGGCGGCTTTAGGGTGCGGCACATTTTGGATAACATTATTTTAATTTTAGTATTTTGTTTTTGATAGCTAAGTTTACGGCGTGTACATGCTTGATTTTCTTTTATATAAATCTTTTCTCGAATATTAACTTCCACCCCCGCCTCCCTCCCACATCTCTTTCCTCCAAAACATCCTAAAACCTTTGACAAAAACTGGGGGGCGGGGGGCGTATATTATATTTGTGCCTAGGGACGCAAAGATTTTAAATCCACCACTGGCCACTATACAACTTAAATCAATAAGTTAGGTTGTACTTTAAATTGCAGATGAGTAGCCTAACTCATACTCATTTCAGCCCCTTCACACTTCCCCACAAATCACTCGTTAAAGTCGCCAATCACAAATTAAATTCTTTCAGACGATATACTGTAAAATATTTGTAGAGTGAGCAGTTGCCCCACTGTCTAATCCTTGTAGTAGCGCTTCATTACGGGGGCCCATGGGAATATCATGAGTGTGTCCCCTCCCCCTCTCACATATGCCCTCCACCCCGTTGCCCCCCTTGTACCTCTGTCAAGTGTTCTCTCGCTCCATCTACGGCCCAGAGAGTAATTAATGGATCGTTTTGTTTTGATCGACCCGCAAGGAAATTGCTGATCGAGTTTTGATTGGTTTTCTTCTCCTTCTTCTCTTCGTTTACACTCTTTCTCTCTCTCTCTATCGTCTTTTCTGTTCCATCTCGTGTTTATCTCCCGTTTTTATCTACGTCTTTGGAATATTATACCAAGTACTGGACCGACCGACATACGGGTGGGAATGAGGTGGAGAGAAAGAGGGGTACAAGGATGAGAGAAAATCGAGAGGCTGAGAAAGATATGTAGAAAAAAATATTAGAGATCAATAATGAAAGGACGAAAGCTTGTCTCATTTAATTTCCAAGATGGATTTTTTTTACCCCCTCTTTCTTTTGTTTTTATATCTTACGTACGTATGTGTATTGAAATTACTTTAAAAAAAAAAGAAAGATAAACGAGGCTAATTTTTCCAGATCTATAAGTCTTTATTATTATTTCCTTACTAAAATCCGCTATGTTGTTATTAATAAGTTATATGTTGTATGATATTAGACTTTGTGTATGATTAAAAATGTGAAGGCTTCAACTAATTTCTAAACGCGTACTACGTGACTGACTATCTGTAAGAAGTTGATGTGCTCACACAATTAATTGGTTCATCTTTTCTTCTTTGCCTTTATCTTTGTTTAAAATCTCTAAACATTTTTAAAATCCTCGTATTTTAATATTTCGTCAAACATTTGATGCTCATATGGTAAAAAAAGAACGTTTTTTTTACAGTAGGCCCGAATATTAAAGTTTGATTTCAATTCTAAGAATTAACTAGGAATAACACAAGCCATATTTTATTGTAGACTCTACATTACTAAATTTTTAAGTGAACTTAATTTAAATTTGATTTATAGTTTTGTTGTCTAGAACTCAAGCTTTCCTATTAAACTATTAATGAAATACAAATGAATTCACTTGAAACGAAATAAAAATAATATTTGTTCTTCATGTCAGGACAAAAATTATTCTATCAATGGTATGGGGATTTTTATTATTACGTTTCTAATTGTGGACCCATTAATTACATTTATGCTTTTTCGACTCCTAGACTCTCTATTGTCTCAGGCCAGAAAGAATAACTATTTTTTTCTTCTTAAAATTCTTGGAATAAAACATATTTTGTATAGTTAATGTGCTAAACGTAAAATACCACACATGATTTTTTTTTTCTGTTGCGGTTCAAATGATCGCCGAAAACAGAGAGCATAATCTTCAAGAGTGAAGAAATCCACACACCATCAACCATTTATGTTGAGCCATGATGATTTGCAACGTAAACTAGTTAAAGTTGCTTATCGACATTTTTTATTTTATAGTGAGCAAATATAAATTTTAGATTAAGGTGGAGGTGCAGGGAACGTGAAAAAAACCTGGTGTTCTGGCAATTTTTATAGTAAAACATAAGTTTTGGACAAAATAAATCAAATATTGCTTCAGTACAAACTTATAGTTTAATATTCTTTACATGGTAGTATCAACACTCGTTTAATATCTGTCGTGAGCATATTAGCACTTCATAAGAAATTTTAAAATTAATATAAAAAGTTGTCACTAAATTCCAGGACACCCTTGACAGATATTCAAGAACTGTTGACGTCACCATATGAATAAATTAAACTATATGTTTGTACTGGAGCAATACTTGAATTTCTTTTGACCAAAATATGTTGCTATAAAAAACACTGGCCTTTTCTTGTGACCCCTATTTCTCCCCCTTAATGTCACAATGGATGTTTTTGAACTGTATTGGTGTGTCCTGAAACAGATAAACACAAAACTAGGATGGAGGATGGCACATACGATTTCAATTCAACGAGCTATTTAAAGTACAGCAACAGTTGACGCAGCTCTCTGTCTGTATGCTTGCGTCTTGGTACACAGCGCATGCGCACTGGCTGTGTCAGTTCATTTTAAAATTTGACCTAGGCCTTCCAAGCCAAGGCGGTTGGGCAGAACAAATAAAGTTGAAACTACATCAACTAGTGCTGGGAGGACAGCATAGATACCGCTGAAATATTGTGATTGGTTGATAGCTCGCTACGTCATTACGTTTCTGCACTGCTTTTGATTTTGGCGAACATTTGACTCCACAATAAGCGTCCAAGAAGTGTTACGTTTAAATGAGGGAATGTATTAAATTTCTAGTATAGACTGATTTGTCTCTAATAACTACCAACTGCCAACCATTGGAGAAGTCTTTGCACTTAAGCCAACGCTCAACTTTTGGACGTGAAAAGTGACTAGGGATGGCAATCGATATTTTAGACATATCTGTGTATTTAAAGGTTCTCTGTTTTCTCTGTTCTCAATTTTCTTGGCAAATAATAATTGTTAGCCTTCATTGTATTGTAACGATACGATAAATAAAGCATGGGTTAGAAGACGAAAAAAAAGCTAATTTCAAATAACCTCTTGCTTAGATTCTTATTAGTGGATCTAATTTACTCACAGTAGATACATTAATCATTTTCTTTAAATCATATTCACAATTAGCACCTATTCCTGATATAAATGTAGATAATCTAGATTTTTTTTAAAAAAATCTAATATTTCTTCGTATTAAATCTGGATTAAACCAAATTAGTCAATAAACACGTGCTGTTACTAGTGTAGATGGCATATGAAGCTATGACAGGCCTAGCAAGTTGGTATCGGACAATATATGGCTTGAATAAAAAAACTTATCCGAGCCATAGGCTGGAAACAGTCAGTAATGGATGTAAAGTAAAGTTACTATTGTACATGAATGAACTAAAGCAAAAATTAAGAGTAAGAGCTTTTATTGCAGCAGGAATCCAAGCTCTTTTTGTTATATCAGCCAATATATTTACATGTTTATTTTACTAATGTTTGTATTTAAATAATTACTGTAGTTTTATAATTCTTCATCACAAATTAACTTTAATTATAATAGTTATTTTATATAGTTTATAAAATCAGCTATATTTAATTATAATAATTTGTAATATATCAATGTTTCATGTCATACATATATCATCAATGTTTGCAGGTGATGATTTTCCCTATCGATGTTCCTGCCTATATAAAGATATTGATGTTTTACGTCAATGTTTCTCATTTGATAGCCATCCCTAGAAGAGAAATGATCGCTCAAACTACTGGTCTTTCTGTTTCTTTGTGGCAAACATTTTGGCTGGCTTCTAATCCTCATCCTAACTTTACCCTCGCTAACAACGCTTTTTTTTTCCCTTGTTCTTTTTATTTATGGTTTTCCTTTCAATGTGGTGAGATAAAATGAAGCCAGACCAGACAATTCGTGGAAGCTGACGGCACACCTCATAATTCTTTATCTCCCTCTCCTTCCAGCTCCCCTGAACCCCTCCCCCCCATGTCCCCATGTCTACCGTCACTCGGTTCACTGAGCTTCTCATAGCGCTATACAATCCCTGTAATAGGAATTACAGTACTCTAAGAGTGTTTGGAATCTGGTTAGATAGGTTAGTTATCTAGATAGAACAGAGTATGTGTCTAGTAAATAACCAATTACCCAGAAAAAAAGGCGATGTACCGATCCAAGATTACCTTAGTAAGAACCCAGACCACAGACATTTGGTTTGTAATATATATTTGCACAGCGGCTTGCTTTCCGTAAAGGCTCTCCGCGTGAAACACTTAGGAGAGTTGAAACGAGTCTGATGTAATTTGAAGGAAATATACCTCCATTTGTACTAAGGGAGTATTTAGTAGGATTCGGATTTGAAAATATACATCCCTAAAGGTCCTCCCTACCAAAGATCTGAAAACCATACTACAAGACTTACACCTTAATCAATGTGCCCACTGGTGCAAGTATGTGTACAGTCTGATTTTCATAGGAATACCGTTATTTGCAAATTGGACAAGTTGTTACAATAGCGTGAGTAAAAATATTACAATCTATATATATTATTATTATTAGTCCATTTATTAATGATCTATTGATAAATTATAAAGTAATTCATAAGGAAGTATTATTGAAAGATTTTATCTTTTTGATTAATAAATGAAATAAAATCTATTTCTACACTACTAAATCTTAGTGACTTTCAATCGATGTTGGCGGTTGTGAGGGGGGCTTTCTATAAAAATTGTGGTTTGTATTTATATCATGTGACCTGCTCACCTTTAATAATTGCTACTATATAAAGGTTGCACACAAATTCGACACATCTTAGTATCAGACGTGTTTACGAAAAAAATAAATGTTTAGGACTGTACGCACGCAATAGCATTCAATGATCTAGAGATGGAATTGGACAGAATATAAAAGTACGAAGATTAGCGTACAGAATATGACGAGTTTCTCAAAGTATAAGATCATCGTTTTTGGTGCACAGAACTGTCTAAATATCACACGACACGTCTGACAAATTCATTCACTGTCAGAACTTAGCATGTCAAATCGTGACATCTATAAATGATTTACGTTAATCGATGAATGTATGGACGCTATGATTATATTTACAAACGTACTATAGGTATTTAAAAACACTTTTGCGCTGTATACATAAAAAAAGACCAATATAGATTCAAATATTAGATGATTTGAAGGAAAGATGAACATTCTGGGAGCTCAAGGAGGAATCATAGGACAGAGCACATTGGCGGTCTAAATTCATGACATAGAAAATTGACCTGTATTAATAGAGAACACTTAATAATAAATATTACTAATCTCAAAACGGATGAACTATAGCTGGACTTAACTACAAACGTTGTGATTTTGACAGGCATTAAAGTTGACTCAGATGATTCTCTGCACCGGTGCAATAATAATAATTAATAATAACAATTATTATAATTATTATACACTTAATGTCTTATAAGATTTAGAAAGGTCTTTTATCACCATACTGAAACATTGGGTGGTATTCTTAAATTCAGAGTAAACGTGAATGACTATTCTTAAATATCATATTATGTTCACCTTAAAGAAATATTTTCTTAAAGTCTTCTACTGCTTTGATTGAAGGTTTTATTATTGTACCGTATCTTTTAATCTAAGGTCAACTAAATTTCTTAATTTTACCCTTAGAAGCAATACAAAAAACTTAACGTAACATTAAATTAATTAAAGGCATATGTTGTGTGCTTCATCTATTTGTTTGTTTGCTGTATGTAGTTTTCATGTACCCCCTATGTGCATTTTGTGACTCCCATGTTTAAACACACGGTGTGAACTACTATGTCTGCTATGTGTGCAGATGAATACACAACGCTCATTACAATTAAATGAAATATTATCATTATTATTATCATCACCGCGTCTTACTACCCGTTCGGGTTATACGCACTTACGCTAATGTGTAATGGTAGGGTGATTGTGAGATGAAATGGAGGACCTACAGTTTAACGTGGAATCCGAACCACGGTGGAGGCCTGGCATTCACCAGGTATCCCCAGCCTTTTTCACTTCAGGGCACACTTTGTCGAAAATAATATTTTAACGGCACATTTGTATAAAGGCTGTAAATCTAAAACATTTTTCTATTAAATTTAGATATAAAATAAAATGATTGTTAACGATATGTAGTTGACAAGTGTACTCCTCTATCAGTGATTTCATCTACTTGCAGAGCAAAACGCTTGTTTACTTTAATTTTCTGCCCCACATTTTGACCTTCTTTGGTGGCCGCATGGTCTAGGGCGTCACTCTCGTGTTAGACTAGATTACCAATGATAGGGAGACCGGGGTTAGATTCCCGGTTGGGTGTCTAAGCCGGTTTTTTCCCAAAATAGTTTTTCACTCACCTTAAAAGAAAATATGGGTACATTTCCTTTAAATTAAACCTTATTTATCTTTAACTAATTAGCGTAAATAATGCATATACGTATATTCTGAACATGTAGCTAGATGTAGTGCTATTTTTATTTTTTTACTGACGTCCGCAGACATTCTAGCGATACTTTGGCCTATCTTATTATTGGACAAAGTCACTTTTGAAATTTACTCTTTAGATTCTATTATAAGTGTGGTTTCAACAGTTACCTGACAAGCTGGCCCAAATACATTTCTGCCAATAACATGTGATTTCATGTGTTTTTTTTGTGATCAACTCAGCAACCTTGAATGACGCCTCAGGTACACTATCTGAAACTTTATTTTGTACATTTTAGTTGCTTCCATGTGTTGTGATTTTAAAAGGCTTTCAAAATAATATGATGATGCTTTTTGGAACTCAACGGGATGTTTGGTGTTTAGATGCCGCTTCATTTTACTATAAACCATTGTTTGATTTGTTTCATTGCTCAGGCGTTCTCAACAAAATATACAGATATAAACAGGTCGTTCAAAATCTTCATTCCAAGGGAAACAGAAACCTACAGTAGTCCCATGGTTTCTTTGGTGCTGACTGACAGCTGATGGCTTTGAAAAGTTACCAGACAAAATTATGCATCCCTACGCCGAACCACATGATCTGCAAAAAACATGTGTTTAGCATCTGTCACTTCCAACATTCAAAATTTAGGTATATACCTAGATGTTGACTGTCAGAAGTCAGCTGCGAGCTGTCAGTCAGCACCAAAGAAGCCATGGGGCTACTGTAGCTATCGTCATATCGTTTTAACACTTAGAGATGCTTAAAACTGGAACCAATAGTGGATTTATCACGAGATCGCTTGTTATATTAAAACCCTAGGGTAATTTTGGCAGCACACTTGCAAAATATCGCGAGACACTTAAGTGCCGTGGGACACCGTTTGAGAGTACACACTTCATTTTAAGCAATAAAATATCTTTCATTAAATAAATTTAAACTTTTCCTTGATTTTTATTTAATTTTAATACAACTTTATTATGAATAAAATGTTATATATATATTTACAAATTTAAATGATGCTTCTGAATAGTCAAGTACTTATTGTAACTTTTAGGTATTTTAATGACAGTTGTCTTTCGTAGAATTAAACTATCCATCTGTTTAATAAGCATGTTAATAAGGCTACTCAATGCTTATATTTTATTCAAATATTTAGATATGTTAGCCTTCAAAAAATATTTATTTTTTAATACCTAATGTGATATTAATTGTATGCAATATTATTGTCTTTGTTTATTTCTTCAATTTTTTTCATGTTTTATAAATACTTATGTTTTAAAGAAATTTTATTTAACATATTTTAAATAGGTATGTATTTTGTAGCCTTCATGTCGTTTCCCACTGTTAAGAAAGTGTTTATAACTTTATCCGCCAAAGCTTTTCTTAGAAATATATAACAATTAATTTGCTAGATAATTTACATAATATTAAATGATCATCTTCAACTATGATAATTAATAAATACAATTTAGTGTTTATTACCATGATGCCTCATTTGTATTTTTCTGTTTGTCTAATTAGGTAACACTTTTCCTTTAACTCTTCTTTGATTTTATTTAGTGATTTTGTCTCAATAACAAAGCAAGAATAGTTTAAAAAACAAATTAAATGTAAATCAAACTACTAAGAAATTTCATTTGGTCAAGATTGTTATCTTATTTGAAGAAGAAAAAAAATTCAATGCACAAAACTTTTTAAGGTTGTAAAGTAGTAATTATTACTGATCAAAATTTATATATTTATGAGTAGAAGCACTTAGCAAGTGAGATTGATGATGAAATAATATTATAATACCCTGGCCACAACATCTCATCTCTATTGAATTACAGCACATAGGAAATATTTTTGTGCAAGAACTGTGAACACATAGATACAGTTGGTTTTTGTCTTAAACATATCTATCATTATATGCTAAAGATGTTTATCTTTAAAATAACTCATTAGAATTATAAAAATGCATACTGCCATAAGTTTTTTTTAGAACCTACTACATTTTATAAAAAAAAAATTAGTTAAGTAAAACACCTATATCTTATTTCAACCCGGCTAATACCTTCTTCAATGTCCACATGTTCTAAGGCGTCACTCTCGCAATAGATTAGACTGCCGAATACGAGGAGATCAGGGTTCGATCACGGTCTAGTATGCTGAGGATGTTGTTTTCTAAAATGGTTTTCAAAACACTACGAAAATTCCGGATTATTTACTCTAAACTCAACCACCCTGATCCCTCACACGTTAGAGTAATTAGTACATAGGGGTATAGCCTGAAAATGTGATATTAAGCGGTGTTAAAAAATATACCGATAAATAAAGTATTTATTTATTTAGCACCACATTTTACTACAAGTTCGGGTTATACGCTTAAGTATTAATTACGTTATTGGGTTAGGAATTGGGAAGGCTGAATTTAGAGGAAGTGAACATGCATTTGCGTGGAGGGAGAGTTGAAAACCATTGAGGAAACCCCTCCCCCCCAGTTCACTCGCCAGAGATTTGAACCTCGATCTCCCCGTCCTCGGCAGTCTAGCTTAACCTGACTAGCGCGTTAGCTAACTACGCCACCGAGGCGGGTCAAGTGAATTAAATAAAAGAAAGTACAGTAGGGAAGAACTATCCGCTCACTCTCCAAATTGTAGCCTTTTCGAAAGTATTATGAAGCTACATTTTTCTTTTAAATGTAAGCTATATTTGCTTATATACGTTACTTTGAAATTATTTAATTTATTATTTAATTCTTTGGAGCTTCATTGAAAGATGTTATTGTAAATTTTTTTTAAATACTTCCATAACGAAGATTTGAGGGGAATAGTCCAGATAATGGAACATTAAAAAAAGGTGGTCAGTTTGGGAGTAATTGAACTACTATCAACTTCAGTTCAGTGTCTAATTATTCTTAACTATAGGATCCTTCAAACTATCTGCTTAACGGCTTAATGTGTATGTTTTAGTGAGGATCTGGGTATTTTTTTTATAACTAATAGTTCTCTTGAACTTTAAATGTTCTTGACATGTTTAACCTCTGGAGAAGAGGAGGGTTTACGAGAAATGAATGGGAGTAAAGAATTATTTTTTTTGTGCATTTGTTTATCTGAAGAAGCCTATGATCGTATAAATATGAGTATGTTATGGAATGTTCTGAGAGAGTATGGAGTGGATGTATGGTTATTAAATGCAATCATGGCGATGTATGATTAAATTAAAGCTTGTGGTAGGGTGGATGGAATTTGAACGAACAGTTTGACATTGAAAAGAGTGTTATACAAGGTAGTGTTATGTCTCCATAGTTGATTGATGTTTTTATGGATAAGTCTAAAAGATATACTTTTGAGGATGTGGTTGGTGTACAAATTTAAAATGTGAATGTGAGAGTGCTGTTAGATGCAGATGATGCCATATTAATGTCTGAGAATGAAAGTTAGTTGCAGAATTAATTAAATCCTTTGAATGTTGTGACCGGCAGAATGGATCTTCGTACAAATATCTCCAAAAATAAGGTGATAATTTTTGATAGGGACGGATCAGGAAATTATTATTATAAATGGAAAACTGTTGGAACAAGTGAATGAGTTTGTGTATATATGAGCAGGATCTTCTGTAAAAATAGAAGGATAGCTTCGGTGAAATCGACAGATGTGCAAACGCACCTCGGAGATTAGTTAGATACATGTGGACTATAGCAAAGAATGAAATAATATCAAAAGAGGTAAAGAGGACATTAAATAAAAGTGTGTTAGTGACATTGTTTTTATGGATGTGAAGCGTGGGTTTGTCAGGAGAAACACAAGAGCAAGGTGAATGCAGTTGGTATGAAATATCCAAGAAATGTATGTGGAAAAACTCGTATGGATGGAGTCAGTAATGAATGGATGCTGAAGGAGTGTGGTTTGAAAGGGAATCCAACAGGCAAATGTGAAAGAAGCGTCTTACTTTGTTTTGAACATCTTGAGAGGATGATTTTGGAACGAGTGACGAAGAAAATATATTATGGTAGAGCGTGTGTATCAAAGGGCCATGTAAAACGTGGCTAAATGTTTAAGACTAACTTGTAAACAATATTAATATTAACCGTTTTAAGAATCAAATAGCATGTATGACTCGGTGTGTGAATGTTGTTGAAGCGAAGGGAGTATTAAAGGATAGAGAAGTGTGGAGGAAGTTAGTAAGGATGGATTAAGTACAGAGTTTTTTTTTTAGCTATATGCACAGTTTCTTGTCCACCCCGTAAGGGAATGGCGTTATAAGGTATGTCAGTATATATATATACACTTACATTACATTTCAACTTTATTGGCATAAGAAATAGATCATTAACGCTTAGGACTTCCTGTTCAGATCTGGGTCCAAAATACTCGTACCATTTCTTAATATCCCCTTCTTTCACATTCACGTATTTACTTTAGATTAAATTGATATAGTTGTATAATATAAGACTGATAACCCTCGGTATCTCCCGTTTATGGATTGTACAGTAGCCCCATGGCTTCTTTGGTGCTGACTGACAGCTCACAGCTGACAGCTAAAAGCTTTTAAAAGTTACCAGACCAAATTATGTATCCCTACGCCGAACCATATGATCTGCAAAAATATGTGTTTAGCAGCCATCATTTCTGACGGTAAAAATTTAGGTATATACCTAAATGTTGACTGTCAGAAGTAAGCTGTGAGCTGTCTGTCAGCACCAAAGAAGCCATGGGGCTACTGTACTGGCAAATACACCTTTCATCAAGCAGTGCTCTTTGAAAGGGAATACATTCAACATATGTTCGACATAGGTAATGATTTAGAACTTGATATTTTTGTAAAAATTGTTTAAGTTCTCGGTTAAGATGGGAGTGTAGGGGACGCGAGTAAAAGGTCAGTGGGTTTGCTGTTTTATAACAAAAGCTCTTCTTTCCCCCCACACCCCAAATTAAATCGAAATTTCTCAACAAGAAACGTTGAATTTAATTTTATTTACATAGTGATATCAACGGCCTTTTGAAATGTTTGTTGTGTCATTTTCGCACATTTTTTTTTTTCAATTGTGTATCTTAATGATATTTTAGTTGTACATTCTCCAATGTCTTGTAGTTTAATAATATTATTATTATTATTAGCACCGCGTCTTACTACCCGTTCGGGTTATACGCACTTACGCTAATGTGTAATGGTAGGGTGATTGTGAGATGAAATGTAAGACCTACAGTTTAACGTGGAATCCGAACCACGGTGGAGGCCTGGCATTCCCCACACTCACAAGATGTCTTGTCAGAGGTGAAGGAAGGGTTTGGTAATCAGATAAATCTGTGCCGGGAACGAGGATTGAACCCCGGCCGCCAGCACAGAAGTCTGACACCTTACCCCTAGACCGCCAGGTCACCTACTGTAGTTTAATAAATTAAAA
The DNA here is from genome assembly GCA_901482245.1 of Timema douglasi. Taxonomy (NCBI): domain Eukaryota; kingdom Metazoa; phylum Arthropoda; class Insecta; order Phasmatodea; family Timematidae; genus Timema; species Timema douglasi. The sequence continues at coordinate 14,888 of CABEEJ010003188.1, forward strand.
TTCATTATTCTTAAAGCATAATGCCAATAAAAAATTAGCCACTCTTTTTTTATCTATTTATCTATGATTGGGGCATTATCAATTTTGGGAACAAAATTACAGTGCAGGAAGTGTGCGGTGTGGCCTTATGAGGAGTTAGTGACTGATATTCGGCATTCTAATGCCAAAAGGTTACCCACTCACCTCTGATTAAGGCTAAGCAATCGTCACATTTTCATTGCTCTTTATCATATTTCTACTTCGTGTGTGTTTTTAGTAGGCATTCGACAAATGTATTTGTGGTCTTTGGAAACTATAGGTGAATTCACCCCTCTCTGAGTGCGCCACTGTTATTAGTGAGAAAAATTAATTCAAAAAGAAAATAGACTAAATTAATGGCAGCGTGCAAAAGTAAGGGAGAAATGGTNAATCAGGTTGGCCATATTCAAATAGCTCGTTCATGACCTGTTGCTAATTTTGCATATTAGCTCCTACATCTATCACTGAAACAAAAATATTAACTAAAAAAAATCTTATATTCTTTGTAAATATTTAATTTCCACTCTCCTCTTAGTTCTCTTTCTACCATATTATATATGTATTTTTTTTATATCTCTGACTCTTTCCTACTGCCCTCTTTTTACCGCTGTGTGTTTCGTCCAAATCTACACTGGCCTTCGACTGCCTTGCAGGATATTTTTATGACTGCACTTAGGATCCATATAATTCGAAAGCGATCTGGCTTCAAAAGAACGTAAAAAAAACCCAAATTATTATCATCCGGAGCTATGTTTTGTCATCATGCGAAATGCTCTCATTGGGAACACTTGATGTTAAGGGCAAAATAAAATTATTAATGCATTGTCTTCTCAGTAGTTTTTTGTGGTTGCTGTAATCACAGGTTTACCTCAAATGTTTTCGTTTAGTTTTTTACTTTAAAAAAAAATCACCGCCTTTAGTAAAATTATTTAGTACATTTTAAATAATATTTTATATTGCTTCTACGAAAGTGGAGTGTCTATGTTTTGATATTTTATTATTTAAAAAAGATCAACAACAAAAGATTAAATAATTATAGAGTTATACACGTTTACTGTTTGCCATTTACATATCAGTGGATTAGTACGAGTCAGCTTGCCCAAATAATGTCCAAGTACGCACTTTAACATATGAGCGTCATTTTCACATTTGATTTGATAAAAAAACTGGGACCAGGTCGTAATTCCCGCCGAATGTACAAGGGAGGGCTTTTTAAACTTTGATATTTTCACTATGATTTTACCATCCTCTCTCCAGGTACATTCGAGGCCATTTTCTAAAAAATTCAGCAAAATTACATCTTATATTTTGACGGTAGAAATGTTTGCTTTTCTGAAACTAGCAGATCAAAATTTTAAAGACCCATCTTGGTGGCGTAGTTAGCTAACGCGCTAGTTTCATGTACATCTAGACTGCCGAGGATTGGGAGATCGAAATTTGAATCTCGGTCGGGTGAACTGTGGGGGTGGGGTGATTTCCTAAATGGTTTTACACTCTCCTTCCATGCAAATGTATGTTCACTTCCTCTAAATTCAACCTTCCCAATTCCTAACCCATTAGTCTAATTAGTACTTAAGCGTATAACCCGAACGGGTAGTAAGATGCGATGCAAAATAAATAACGTTCTAAAGAAAACATTGCTAATGAACTTCAATAATATTTGTATTTTTACGTAAAAAAAAAAAGAAAGATTCACACGATTATTTTGTTGAAGTTTTTTGTGTTTTGGCAGAAAAACCACAACACAAAACTAAAGTGGTTGATATAACCATGGAACTAACAAGGGAGGCTTCCAACAATATTTGTTAGAGGACTATCATTGTGACTCGAATAAATTGATTGATATCAATTTATAGCAATTTATATATATATATATATATATATATATAAGCCAATCTATTCAAACCACAATGATAGTCCTCTAACAAATATTGTTGGAAGCCTACCTCGTTAGTTCCATGGTCATATCAACCACTTTAATTAGTTTTCTAAGTGCACTTTATCATTAAATTAACCAATAGCATTTACTAAAAGCTAATAATATTGGTGAAATTAAATAACAAACATTGTTATACACTTATACAGAATCATTGTATCACCTCTTTCCACCAAAGATTATAATAATCAATTTCACATTTCAAAGTGCCCCATAATATATGTTTGCTTACAGCTCAGAAGGGATTTTTTTTATAAATATATATATAAATATACTTATTCTAAATAAAAGAATTGTAAATTTAATAGTAAAACAACTTTACAATTTAATATTAATATTAAATATATCAAACAGATGCGGAAAAATGAAAAAATTAGAAACTTCTGCTTATGTATTGTACCCTCAAATTTAATTTCTTGGACAAACAAGAATAGCAATTTTATTTTTAATATAATTCAGTGTCTAGATACAAAATTTAATCGAAATCGTTATAGTGGATTTTGATAAAAATAATTTTTTTTACCCTTTAGTAAACTACCTTTAATAATCTTAGGGTTAGATATCTGATCACAAAAGTTCCACTGGGGAGGGGAACCTTATGAAAACTCTAGACACCAAGTTTCAGCGCATTCACTAAAATGGATTCGGCAACAGACTGAGGGACAATGACAGATTTCATCGCGAAAACAACTTTTTCTGTTTCAGGTGATCACTAAATAGCGACATTTATCAAAATCTTGAGTCCTTGGATGTTAATCATGGGCATCACGGAATTTGAGGATTAGCTTTTCTTGACCTTTAAAAATCTTATGTTTAAATGCCTCCCTGCCATTGACAAATATTCAATAACTTCATATCATAATGCATAGAAAATTAAATTAAAAGTATCTAATGAAGAGATATTCTATTTTCCAAGAACCCTTCCTTCACCTCTGACAAGATGTGTATTAATCACAACTTGTGAATGTGTGGAATGCCAGGCCTCCACCGTGGTTCGGATCCATACCAATATCCTACTATATAATAGATTTCTGGTAGGGAAAAAGGCCTTTCAGAGGTAAACTCCTACCGTGAACGAACTTTAGTAAGACGCGGTGCTAATAATAATATTTTACAAGCATTTTTTTTTTTAAACTACAAAAATACATACCTCAACACGTGCTTCCTTCCACCGATCTTAAAACTGCAAGCCATGTAAAATTCATATTTATTTTATGAATATCGTTCATACCTTCGTTTTAAATATATCACTAATTGTAATTAGTAACGTTTGTTCGTGTAAATGGGCGGGTATCTTCCCGTCTTAGTTCTACACGATGCCTCTCATGTTTTGTAGTGCCTGGAACATTGCGCCAACATCGCATGACCGACGACTAAGGACTGAAAAGTTGGGTTGGGATTAAATTATTTTATTTTTATTTTCAGTTCTTAAAATCAAATGGTTCTCGCTAGTAGAAAAAACAAAAACTCGGCGACTTTCATATTAAAAAAAAGAACAATTTTTTATATATATGTATTGTTGTTTCATGAGTCCCTCTAAACATATATTTTATTTCTTTATTAGATGATAGCCATTTCTTAGAAAATTGAAGTAAATAATTTTGTTATATTCGTGCCTACCTGTGACGTCACGCTGGGTCAAGATTGGATTGCCTATATTAATGAATTGACGTTTAATTCAGCGAGTTTTAAAGATATAACGTTGAAATAAAAACCCTTAAATTATTAAATTATTTTAAAAAAATAGCCCCACAGTGTCATAAAATTACTACTTTTTTTTTTATCACGAAGTAGTTTTTTTTGTAAACGTAATTTTTATAAATCATCTACATCCTAAGATATTTTGTTTATTCTCGAAAATGGCCTGTAAGAGTTTTCCTGCCAGGATATATCTAGTTGGAAGGACATGTTTATCTAGAATAGGAAATAAGACAAAGAGATTCTTAAAAAGCGAGTCAATGTTTTTAAGGTGGAAAGGGTGACCTGGTTGTCTAGGGGTAAGGTGTCGGACTTCTATGCTGGAGTCCGGGGTTAAATCCTCGGTCCCGGCACAGATTTATCTGATCGCCAAACCCTTCCTTCACCTATGACAAGACGTGTATTCATCACAACTTGTGAATGTAGGGAATGCCAGGCCTCCACCGTGGTTAGGATTCCACTTTAAACTGTAGGTCCTCCATTTCATCTCACCATCACCCTACCATTGCACATTAGCGTAAGTGCGTACAACCCGAACGGGTAGTAAGACGCGGTGCTATTATTATTATTATTATTAACTCGTCTAGTTATTTACTCTTTGCTGATGATGTAAAATTATTTAAAACTATCAAATCAATAGCAGATTGAATAGATTTACAAAATGATGTAAATGGTATTTTACAATGGTCTTTGGAAAATGGAATGTCTATCAATAAATCTAAGACCAAACCTATATCTTTTACTAGGAAAACTAATCCTTTCTTTTTTACTTATAAATTGGGCAGTGATAACATAGTTCGTACACTTTGTATTAATGATCTTGGTGTCCTCCTGGATAACAAACTTTATTTCCACTATCATGTTGACCATGTCATTTCCCAGTCATTGAAATTACTTGGGCTTATTAAATTTATTACGATATCATTTAAGAAAGTTGACTGTTTTTTATGTCTGTATTACGCCCTGGTTAGGTCTAAGCTAGAATATGCCACTGTTGCTTGGAATTCCATTACCTTAACTGACTCTCTTAGGTTAGAAAACATTCAAAGAAAATTTGTTGCTGCATGCTATGATAAATTCTTTAGTAACCGGATTTATTATGATTATGACAGAATTCGAAACCTCTTAGGGCTCCAAACTCTCTTCTCGCGTAGACTTTATTGTGATGCCCTTTTTGTTTTTAATATTTTCAATAACAATATTTATTGCAAATTTGCCCTTGATCATGTAGGCGTTCATATCCCTTCTCGGGCTTCTCGTAATCCTAAATTATTTTTTCTCGATAGCTCTTATAAGACGAGCCCTATAGGTCGTTGTATCCATAGCGCCAATTCTAGATTTGTCGAATTTGACTTTTATCATAAAAGGAAAGCTAAACTCAGAGAGTTATTTAAGGATGTCCCATATCAATAATTTATCATGTAGAGGTTCTGCCTATATTATTTAAACTTACAATATTCTGATATATTTTTTGCATAATGTTACTGCTTACTATTTAGTTATTTGTTTTTAATGCTACTTTTTATTGTTATTATTATTAACTACTTTTTATCTCGTAACTATTCATCAGTATATTACATTATTTAGCCATTTTTTGTCTATAATTTTTCTTGTGTAAATATATGTATTATAAGGTATGTACGTGTGTACTTTTCAGTGCTGGCCTGTTATAGGTCTTACGACTGTTGGCCAGCACTATAATGAAGGAAATTGAAATTGAATTGAATTATTATTATTATTAGCATCACGTCTCACTACCCGTTCGGGTTATACGTACTTACGCTAATGTGTAATGGTAGGGTGATTGTGAGATGAAATGGAGGACCTACAGTTTAACGTGGAATCCGAACCACGGCGGAGGCCTGGTATTCCCCACATTCACAAGATGTCTTGTCAGAGGTGAAGGAAGGGTTTGGTAATCAGATAAATCTATGCCGGGACCGAGGATTGAACCCCGGCTACCAGCATATAAATCTGACACCTTACCCCTAGACCGCCAGGTCACCTAGGCGGTAATAATAATAATAATTTAAGGCGCAAATAGTATAGCAAGTGTGTAAACTTATCAGAGGAAGAGGGGGAGTGTTATCAATAAATAAACTAAATGCCTCGCAAGGTGAACTGCTAATTTTCTTCCCTCTCGTTCTACTTCTTACATTGGTGTAAAATTATTGTGAGTGCTTAGTTGCGTTAATCTAATATGCAGCCCGCTTCACAAAATAACTTCGGTATCTCCGAGTAGGCAACGTCGTTAAGAAATACCTTAGTTTGAGAATGTTTCTCCCTAAGTAGGCGGTATCCCTTCTTTTTCTTTTTTTAATTTTTCTAAAATTTTTGACAGCAAAATTAGAAACTTGACTTTAGCAATAAAAAATATAAAAAATAAGAACGAAATGTGTAATTTTCATGCAGGACAGCTACGTCAACAAAAATACGATTCTTATAATAATACCATTCCTAATACGCTAGTTAATATTGTGCTCATGAACTTTTATAAAGCGGTTTTATAAGAAGAAAAAGATCAAAATATTGTACAGGACATTTAAAGAGGCGGATAGACTGGTGGTATGAGATGGTGGGGAGGGGGGTATCGTGAGGAAGGGAGAAGGTAAAAGGTGGAAAGTAATTAAAGTTTGGAGTAACGAAGAGGACGAGTGAGGGAAGGAGAGAAGGGGAATAGAAGCACAAAGGGACAGTCAGCTTCGTAAGAAAATATCAAGTTTAACGTCGGTGTTCATACTGTAACTGTACATTTAAATCGGTAACGATCAACAAATTATTTTTTTTGTGGTGTGTCTTACTGCTCGTCCGGGCTATCCACATTTTAAAAAGAAATCTATAACTCGCGTAGAGAGAGAGAGTTGGAAAATACTTTAGGAAAAACCACTCTCAATACACCCGGCCGGGATTCAGATCCAAACCTCTCCTTCACCAGAGAACCAGACAAAACGAGTTTCACGCCTCAATCACCTTGCCCACCGGTTCCAATAACTAATTTGTTCCAGAGGGGAATTTATTTTGTTTTAAAATAAGGTATTTGAAGGGCACTTTCTGAACCATCGTACTATAATAAGCACATGACTTACAAACTAACTTAACCCTAAAACACCGGAATCGGTGCTTGTATGGCTTAACGCGTCACTCTCGTGTTAGACTGGGTTGACGATGACGGGAGATCAGGGTTTGAATTCCGGTCGAGTGTGTAGTTTTTCCATAAATGGTTTCTCACTCTCCCTTCACGAAAATGAGGGTACATTTAATCTAAAATTCAACCTTACTACCAATCCCTATTATATTAGCCTAATTATTGTACACGTATAACTCGAACGGGAACAAAGAAAGTGGAGGGGGAAAACCACTCTTAAAAAAATACAATACCAAGTTCCTCCATTATCACATGATCATTATGAAAGGGAAAGCTCCAATTTGACCTACCATCCAGGTATTTACGGCCTTGACGAGATCCGCACCTAGGACCCCTAACGTAGTAGACATACTCACTGAATGAGTGAAGGAGTTGGACGACAGTTGTGGTAGAATTAACCTACATTTTATTAAGGCCTTTCCTAATAAAGTAAATACAGTGAATTGCATATATTTTGACAAACTATTGCTCACCCAGTTGATATTTTCTAATAATTAAGTTGGCCACCTTAACTTGTCGGCTTGGTCGTACCTTTGTAGGGGGAAAAAATGTTTCCCGTATCTATAACAAAAAATAAATGACATGGGCGTAGAAATGTGGGGGTAGAGGGATGTCTGGACCCTTTCATATCCCACTAAGTACTGTTGCACCCCTATCCTCCTTGGAATTTATGGAATCATAAAAATGGGGGTTCCAGATATACATTTGCAAACTTAAATAAGGTGTGGTCTTTATTGTATTTTTCAACCTTTAAACACACAAAAATTTGGTTTTAATTTGGTAAATTTTAAGATATTAGTATACATTACACTTACCTCTTCACACACATATGTAGGCCTACAATACACATTCATATATTCCTCCCACACGTATAATTAAATAAAAATATATTTATATATTATTAGGTTCAATTCCTAGAAGACCCTATGTGGAATAATTAGCTTTATACGTCTTTTACAAACGACCAAACACTTTAGGCTTGCCCGGTAAAGGCCCGATACTTCAAAATAATATATATTGATCAAATTTACTAACTTATAGACAGATTTTATTACGAGTAGCTATCTGGGAGGCAATTTTTCTTACCAGAATCCTACTATTTACTAGTATTCCTATAGGGAAAAAAAGCCTTTTAGAAGGCTAATCATAAGACAATCTCGCTATAGCTGAACAAACATTCCCAGACCCTATATTCAAACAAAGACAAAGCCTGAACAAGATCCTTAAAGTGGGAATGTAAGGAACGCTTGAAAAGGTCGGTATTTATGCAGTTTTTGTAGCAAAACATTTATTTTATCCAAAATAAATTTAATATTGCTTCATTAGAATCAAAGAGTTTAATTTACTTTACATGGTGATATCAACGATAGTTGATTATCTGTCATGAGCATAGAAGAACTTTTCAAATGAAAATAAAAAGTTGACATTAAATTTCAGGACATCTTTGACAGATATTCAGTAAATGTTTAGATAACTATGTGAAGAAAATTAAACTCTCCTATTGTACTAAGGCAATATTTTATCGATTTTGACCCAAAAAATTTAGTGATATAAAAACTGCAAAAATACTTACCTGTTTTCACGTCCCTTGAGTAGTTCTGGCATTGTTCTGTTAACATATTCAACTCTACAGAGATGGTTTGAAAACAAATTCCACTGCCCTTGTGAATACTTTCACTGTATGCCACGTAACATAACCTCTTTAGAGATAATTACTATCAAAATGTTTAGTATGCACCTGTGGCCATGAGGTCTAAAATGTTTTACCCACCTTGCCCTTGATTGCCGTTGACGACGATGTCAGGGCTTGAATGCCAGATGAGGGTGGGTTTTCCCCTTACGATTTACCAGTGCAGCATTTTTATATTTTCTCAACGTTATTCCAGCTACATAGTCATATTTGAATAGAAAGAACCTTATGGCACTTTTAAAATCACTATACATACAGTAGCTCCGTGGCTTCTTTGGTGCTGACTGACAGTTCACAGCTGGCTTCTGACAGTCAACATTTAGGTATACACCTAAATCTTCACTGTCAGAAGTAACAGCTGCTAAACACATGTTTTTTTGAAGATCATATGGTTCGGCGTAGGGATACATAATTTGGTTTGGTAACTTTTCAAAGCTGTCAGCTGTCAGTCAGTACCAAAGAAGCATGGTGCTACTGTACTTTCACGTATATAGCACCTCGTCTTACTACTTGTAAGGGTTACAGGCCTATGTGCTAATTATTATAATATGCTAGAGATGAGAAAGGTTGAATTTAGAATAAGCTTACGCTCATTTGCGTGGAGGGATAGCAGAAAAGAATTTAAGAAAAATCACCCTCAATACACCCGATCGGGATAGAGCCTTGATCTCCCCATAATTGGTGGTCCACTCCATTGCTAGAGTGACACCTTAGACCATGTGGCCACTGAAGCTTATCTTTCAGGTATTAATAAACCAAGTAATTTTACCTGAAGCTCTCAATTTTAATAAATAGTATAATTACCTATAAAACAACACTAATACACAGTAAAATGATATAATGTTGACCGCAAAAAAAAAATCTTTGAATTTTCTAAGATTTTTTTCCCCTACCAAATTACTACTATAGGTATATTTCCTTTAAATAGGGGGAGGGGGAAAGGGGGAGGGGAGGAGGTCACAAAATATTTTGACTGAATGAACCTTTGCACCAGAAAAAACACACACCTCTTAAAATTGTTTAAACTAATATTATGAACACTCAATAAAGACAGTTAAATTTTAAAAGTATAAAACAAACAGTAAGCATCACACGATATGGCTGCGCCTTTGGCAAATGTCATTCCTTTATTCAGATTCTAAAAATTGGGGAATCCTCACTACTGATGCTATTTTATGGTGTGAGAAGTAAACAAAAAATATTCTAAAATTGCGTCATGAAGCTCAAGATAACTATAGTGAAGCCTAATTTGAGAAACGCTTCTATACACTTTATTTATCATTCATAACCTTTAAATTATGAATGCGTTACAAGCCCTTTTGTTAGACGTACTAATTAAAAAATGTAGATATTTATTTTGTTTATAGTAAAACAAAAACACGTCATAAACTTTGGTGGCTGCTTGGTCTAGGACGTCACGCTCGTAATAAACTAGACTGCCAATGATGATAGGTTTGGGGTTCAAATATTAGTCGGGTGTCTTCCTAGTCCCTGAAATCGATAACGTAATTTGTACATAGGCGTACCCAAACGTGTTTTAAATTTGTTTGCATATAAGTTGTAAAACAATTTTGATCTAAAGTATGACCATGCAAAAGATAAATATAAACATATTCTAATAATAATATTACGCTTTACAAGATATATCTACAACCTTGGTCCTAATATAGCTACCTCATCCATCCGTAGTTGTGCGTGCACTCGGACCATCAGCCGATTAGTGACGCAATCCCGCTCTATCTGGGATAAGATTAAAATAAAGTGTTTGTACCGATGGCATCATTAGGCTTGCAACTTACTTCAACTATAGGGCTTAAAACAGGTGTATGTAAAACACAAAATTAAACTATAGAAAAACAACAAGGAAAACATGGTAAGACACAGAAAATTGATGTAAGAATGAGAAGAAAACATTGGAGTGGGATATGGTTTTTTCTTAGGGTTAGAGCCAAAACCCCCCTTGAAACTTTCTTTATCCTGTGCCTTCAATGAAGATAAACTCCGCTTGCACTTAAATATATTAGTCTTAAGCTGATGGACTACATTATGACGTAGCTTGTAAGATGGGAAGATTGTGTAATCCATCAAGGTAAGACTGCTTTTTAAGGATAAAATAAGTGTACATTAAGATCACCCCGACCCCACCAGCAATGAGTTGATGAAGTTCCCATGGAAGGCTATAAATGAGATTACCAACTGAAAGGCTACCATGCCCATTGACTGTAAGAATTTAAATGTTCTCAAAATTTGGACATCTGTCAATTATCGGGCACATGGACAAAGATGTCAAGCAAGGTTACTCTGGCTTTGTGGTGACGTGGATGCTGGGGTAAGGGTCTCCACCTTGCAGTGCAGGTGTAAGGTGTCAGATTTCTGTGCTGGGGGTCCGGGGTTCAATCCTCGGTCCCGGCACAGATTTATCTGATTGCCAAACCCTTCCTTTACCTCTGACAAGACGTGTATTACTCACAACTTGTGAATGTGTGGAATGCCAGGCCTCTAACGTGGTTCGGGGCCCACGTTAAACTGTAGGTCTTCCATTTCATCTCACAATCAACATATCATTACACATTAGCGTAAGTGCGTAGAACCCGAATGAGTAGTAAGACGTGGGGATAATAATAATAATCCACCGGATTAATTAAAGGGGATTTATTCTAAATTTATCTCCACTCTCTCCCCAGGAAAATTCGTGTACATTTCATCTAAATTATTTATTACTAATATTTACCCCGCTGATAGAGTTAAGGTTGGAGTGGAGGAAACATAAGGAGAAGCCAGTGTGTTTGCAGTTTTTATAACACTTTTTTTTCTCTCAAAGAAATTGACTATTGCTCCAGTAGAAACAGATGTTAATTCTCTCCACATGGGAATATCAACAGTTCTTGAATATCTGTCATGAGCATAACGTCTTTATATGGCAATTTAAAAAAAAAGAAAAGAAAAGATGTCGTTAAACTACGGGATACTCTTGAGATATTCAACAACTGTTGATATCACCATGTGAAGAAAATTAAACTATTATGTTTCTACTGGAGCAATACTTGATTTATTTTGTAAAAAAAATTGCTATAAAAATAAATAAAAAAAACCCACCCAATTCTCGTGTCCCTCATACTATCAACTTAAATACATGAGGTCAGGATGGATGAACTAAACATAGTGGTCAGACATACACTAAGTTTTGTTGACACATTTTTTCTCCGAATCAAAGTGTCCATTTTTTATTTTTTACAAACGGGAAGTGACACTACGATGTTGCCAAGCAATGTATCTTTTTCGTTCATCGACTGTCCGTGGAGCTCAACTAATTATATTAATCCAAGTAAATGCTCGCTTGGGCCGACCCATCGGGTTTCTTATCACTTATCAGTTACGGCATAAGATGGGGGGGGGG
>CABEEJ010003188.1:42415-65203 GCA_901482245.1 Timema douglasi
AAGAGAGAATGGGGGGTATTTAATGACACTGACGGCTTCCAATCAGTGAAGCAAGAACGTGTGTTGAAAGACAAGTTGAGGACACTTCCATACCCCCACATTTACAGTTTCACACAAGGTTATTCCCGTAGCCTACAATTTTGGTTGCCTAGGTTAAGTTTTTCTATCCACAAAGTAGCTTGTTACTTCAATTTTTATAATAGTTTAAATAAATATACTATGTAATTATTTTATAAAACTAGGATTTTTTCTTTCTTTCTAAAGGTATGCGTTGCTCATTTTTAAACGTTCATGATTTCGTTTCAAGCGGTCCTCTGTTAGAGGAGTGTTTCAGCCTCGAAATAAAACTTTAGTTCTAGACAAATTTGCTCCTCTAGGTTTATAAACGATTTGTAAAATAAATTATTGCATATTGATATGAATATTAATCAACTAAAACATGCTTCAATGGTTGAATGGTAAAAGGTGTCATTCTCGTGTCGGATCAGCCTTCTGAGGACGGGTTTCGAATCTCGATACTGAGGGTGGTTTCCCTTTATCCCTCCACTCGAATGCTGGTAGATAACCTCTAAAATGCTTCCTTCCTCATCCTTATCCTATTAGAATAATTATTTTATATTTGTATAACCTAATCGTGTAATGTTATAATCGAGTCATTTGCTAAAAGTTTCAAATGCTTATTATAGTTGCGATGCACATAATCATAGCAACGAGTATTTCTCTTTTATTCAAACATTTTCTAAAAAACCTTTTCCCTCTAACTGTGCTTATGTCAGTTAGTTCAATACCTACCTGTGCCGTCAAAATAACTTTATGTACCGGTACTTTGTATAATTTATAGGTATATTATATATATATTTATTGTATAATATATATCATATATACCTGTATATAGAGTTATTTTGATGGCACATGTAATTATTGAACCAACTTAAATAAACGCAGTTTGAGGAAAAAGTAAAAAAAAAAAAAAGTTGGAGTGAAAGACAAATACTCGTTGCTATGATTATGTGCATCGCTACCATAATTAGCATTTGAAACTTTTAGCATTATTATTATTATCATCGCGTCTTACTACCCGTTCGGATTATACGCACTTATTTTAAAGTGTAATGGTAGGGTGATTGTGAGATGAAATAGAGGACCTACAGTTTAACGTGGGATCCGAACCACGGTGGAGGCCTGGCATTCCCTATATTCACAAACTGTTATTAATACACGTCTTTGTCACAGGTGAATAAAGGGTTCGGCAATCAGATAAATCCGTGCCGGATCTGAGGATTTAAACCCGGACCCCCAGCACAGAAACCTGACACCTTACCCATAGACCACCAGGTCACCAGATCTTTTAGCAATTGATTCGATTAAAACATTACGCATTTAGGCTATACAAATATAAAACAAGTATCCTAATGGAATAAGGATGAGGAAGGAAGCATTTCAGATATATATATATATATACACACACACACACATATTTCACCTTCATTCACTGACACAGTCGAACTGCACAACTATTAAAAATCATTATTTAAGATGCATTTTATTTAATTCTACCCTACATTTACTACCCGTTAGAACTTTACACATGTAGATATAATTACGCTAATATGCTAGGATTGAGTTGGTTAGGTCGAACTATCTTCTTCGAATCTCATCAACGATTCTAAAGTGATATTCCCCAAAAACGACAAGGGAAAAAAAATATTACTTTAAACTAACGCAGACTGTCTTGGTAATTTTCGACTTAGTTCCAATTCCTAGTAAAAAATAGATTTTTTAAAATTCCTAATAAAATGTCAACATATTTGCATTTGACAAACTAAATTGATGTTTTATTACTTTATAATATGCGCAACAGATTAAATCTTTAAAAAAAAACAACTTGTTAACGAAAATCTTTTGTTTCTCTAGGGCGGTAGTCAATTTTGGTGTAGGGTCAAAACTTTCCGCTTATTCTGTGTGAATAAATAAAATTGTACGGACATAAATAAAGAGTCCATGATGAGTCATTGGAACAATGATCGACAGTGATTAGTTATCGGCAACGTTACTCATCGAGTGCAGGTGGGTGAATAAACAAGCTACCTACTTTGGATGTGCTACCCAGGGCTGCGTGGGGGGGGTGTTTTGGGTACTGATGGTCCAGGTTGTATTTGTACCTTACATTTACAACACTCGAGCTCACAGGTGAATTATTTTTATAAAGTGAAGGGAAGTATGCGGTAAATATAAATAAATATTACAGGTATATGCATCTGTTTTCTAGGCTTTATAAAAATGTAAAATCTATCCGTATTTGTTTATCTTGTCTTACATTCTTTTAATCATTTCATCTTTAGCAGTTTTTTTTTAAAAAGGGGGCATTTAAAGGCAGTTTTTATATTTGGCGTGTATTAGTGTATATACATTTTTGAAACAAATGAGAGTATAAATAAAGTTCAGTAGCCTACTGTATAAGCCACTAAACATTTAAAATTTAGTTACATTTAGATTTGTTTAACAGGTGAATTTCAAAACGGGATTACCACTTAAAATAGTAATAATGTTAATATTTAAATAATAAATTCTATATGATTTACTATAACTACTTAAATATAGCCTAATGCATGTAAGAAATTTCACATGTTCTATTTTTAGATAAAACTTGACATCAGACAATCTTTTTTTAAATTTATTTATGATAAAAGCCTACAGAGATACTTCGGTTCAAGTTAATCCCCACCTTGAGTACATTGTTCCAATAATCCAAGCAGTCTAAAGCCAGAGAGTTTTAAGAGTATAAAGCCGTATCATCATCATATGTTCGCTATTAAAGAGGGACGGTCTAAGAACGTTAGCGCTAATAGAAGACGTGGCCGAAGTAATCATGCCCGCCCCAATCAAAGCGGTTCATGAATTCATAATTAGTATAATCCATGAGGTGTTTTTTCGTTTAGCAAAAGAGAACTTAACTATCTCGCTCCTGGCTATCTGTGAANATTTTATCAATTATCATTCCTAAGAGGGATAAAAAATAATAGATTTACTAACAGCCGGAAACTTTTGCATACTTGTGTGCTATTTTTTTTCTACCAAAATGCCCATTCGAGAGATATGCAATTTATTCACGTTAATTTATTGGGAATAAATAATGTGGAATCTACCGTAAATATACAGTACCTTCATTTGCGTGGAGAGAGGGCCGGAAACCGTTTAGGAAAAGCTGCACCTTTGTATCCCCTACTGGGATTTAAACCCTGACTTGCCAGTTGCCAACAAACCAGACTAGATTAAGCAGCTCCTCACACCTACCGATGTAGTCTAGTTAAATCGATGAAAATTTACTAAAATCTTTTAAGGCAAATTAGAACTAAAACTCATAATAAAACTTAAAATCCTACTTGATATCATTATTCACACGTTTATGTAGACACTCCTCAAAATCTGAACTTTCTCCACCTATTACTGTAATTTAAATAATATAATAATAATAATAATGTTTTGTTATTCTTGAGTTATTAGTTTTGATCAACACACTTAGCTCAAGGATGCATCTATTATTAGTCCTCCCCTTTAACATTATCTTGATACGAAGCATATAGAAAGTATTGTGATGCTGAACCAATTTGATTTTCATGCTACCCAAATTCCAAAATAGTGATGCTGATTTTCACCAAATATAGCCCTATAGATCTACTCGTAGTTTATCTCTGTGCATCTTTGATAATAACTAATAAATTAAAAGGGTGCTTTACTTAAACTTAAAGCGACACAGCAAAATATTTTTTTCTTTCTAATATGACTTAAACGTTTTTGTTTAGCTAAGTATTAAGATATCTTGACTTAAATAAATAAATATATATATATATATTTGGTAAGTACAAATTCTATGTATGTTTTTCATGCTCCTCGTCTTATCACCCACCCATAATTTCGGCAAACTTAAACTAATTATGGATGGATTGGCACTGTAGAATTTAGATAAATGTACCCACATTTGGGTGAAGGGAGAGTGGGAGACTAGTTAAAAAATCATCATGAGTGCATCCAGCCACGATTCGAACCATTTTCTCCCCACCAGCCACAAATTAGAAAGTATGAAGTAGATGTCTTTGTCCATATCTATGGTGCGGGTTGGACGGTATAGGCCATATAGTGAAAATGCATTGGCTTGGTAAATCTAACACATATATATATCAACAATGATGCCTGTTACTAAACTTTAATTTTTTTTATATAAATTGGTACTTGGCTAGACATTTTTAATGATCTACATAGAACCATATCAAATGTAATTGATGTTTTATTTCACTTAGTGTGAATTCTATTAAAATTTAAATATTATTTTAGAACAAACTTTTTTGAACAGCCTTGTTTTCATACATAACGTCTTACTACCCATCTAGGATATCCGTATATTTACATTAATGGGGTTAATCTGAGGATGGTATCGTTTAATAGGAGTGTATCAGTATTTTCGTAAAAAAGGAGAGTGGAAATTCATTTAGAAGTAACAATATCAGATTGTATTTGAGACCGGACATTACTTTAATCTGAAAAACCAAACAAAATTATACTGACACCTTTGTCTGCGTGCCCATCTTTACAAGGGTTATTGTCCATTAACTTTTGTAGCAATATTTGTATCTTGTTGCCGGGAGTAAACCAGTTTGACTCCCACCCTATATCGCCCGGAGCAACCTTCACTAAATATTCTCTCGTAGACGGAGGGTTGTAGGTTTGAGGAGTTAAGGGAGGGCGTGGGGGTTGAGGGGTCCAACCAAAATGAACCCCATTATTCAATGCTGTCTCTCTCTTTCTTGTCTAGAGCAGGTATTATACGGTCTGAAACATACGCCTCCTATGTAGCATGCAGGACCCTTATTGGGATGTCGCGAAGTAAAGGCAGAACAATTAGAGCCCGACGCGCATCACGTGGTCTCCCGATAGATTGGACAGACGGTGACGTTGCGATCTGGGTTCAGATTTAAGTAGGCCTATACAGAAGGTGGTTTGTTCAAAAAAGGGTGACCTGGTGGTCTAGGGGTAAGGTGTTGTACTTCTGTTCTGGGGTCCGGGGTTCAATCCTAGGCCCCAGCACAGATTTATCTGATTACCAAACCCTTCCTTCACCTCTGATAAGACGTGTATTAATTACAACTGGTGAATGTGGGGAATTCCCAGCCTCCACCGTGGTTCGGATTCCACGTTGAACTGTAGGTCCTCCATTTCATCTCACAATCACCGTACCATTACACATTATTGTAAGTGCGTATAACCGGAACGGGTAGTAATACACGGGACTAATAATAATAATAATAATAATAATAATATGTTCAAAAAAGTTGTTCCCACTATCCCTCAAAGCAGCTGCTGGTACATTTCATCTCAAATTATACCGTAACTATCTATATTAAATTAGTTAAATTAATGTATGTTTACAACCATAACAGATACAAAGACTCTGTGGAAAATAAAAATAATATTTGTGTATGAGTAATGGGCTAGTCTCAGCTACCAATTAGAAAATATCTAGGCTGGGTGTTTAGTATTAGGCTTATTAGGCCCTAGTTTAAACTGATTCCTAAATTATGCCACTCGTGTAATCCGAGTGTTTAGACAGATACAATACCTCAATAAATAAACAATTATTTTACAACAGCTTATTTCTAGGTGGTGTTGAAGTACTTACTATCTTGTAAGAAACTATTAGCATAAAAAACCCCATTAAGAAGTGTTTACTACATTTAATATTCTTTTCCATTCACTCCATTTATAGTTCACGGCAGACATTCTTGAGATGGATGAGCTACATCTATTGATTATTTTATAACATGTTCACTATCGTCGGTGATAATTTATAAATTTACACTGGACATGACAATTGCCAACAAAGTGTGTGGCTATCTATATATGTAACCTTGTAGCCAAACAACTAGTCTCCTGTGGCAGAAATGTTAATATATTAAAGTAAGTGGCGTTTCGTGGAGTGTTGCTAGGGTAAGCAGTGCTTGTTAAAACTATACTGGAGATATGTTCTCTGACACTTTGTTCTAAGACCGTAGCCTGCCAATAATTTCAGGGGAGCACATACCCCAATTGCCGCAGGCTGGAAAATTTCTAACTGATACACCGTTTTAGAATCTATCTGAAGTGTTTTTTTTTTATGGCAACATAGCCCTCTAACTGCCGAAGGTTAAGAAAAATCTATATATTTTAGAAACTTTAGAAGCTAGCCGGAGTATTTTTTTATGGTAGCATAGCCCCCTAACTGCTTAAGACTAGAAAAAATTACAAATATTAAACACCTCTAGAAGCTATCTGAAGTGGTTTTTTTTATGGTGACATAACCCCTTTATTGCCAGAGGTTAGGACAAATCTATAAATTTAAACAACTCTAGAAGATATCTGAAGAATATTTTATGGCAACATAGCTCCCTGTCGAAGGCTAGGAAAAATTATAAATATTAAACAGCTCTAGAAGCTCTCTAAAGTGTTTTTTATGGTAACAGAAACCCCTAACTGCCGAAGGCTGAAAAAATTGTGAATATTAAACATTTCTAGAAACTCTCCGAATTTCTTTTAATGTAACAACCCCCTAATTTGTACTTGTACCTTAATTTTGATATCGTTTGAACCATAAATAAAGCCATATATATTTTGTTCATAACATTTTGAGGGGGAAGGGGGTGGGTTGAACCCTGAACTACAGTATAGAGTTTTAATGTGTGCCCCAAGTAAAAAACAACAACCTTTCATTGTCTAAAGAACTGTCGCTAAGAAAGTGGCAGACTCACAATAAAAGGGTAACTTTGAGATAATTGATCTTTTGTCATACAGAAAAAAAATACGCATCAACCTTCTGATTTTTGGTAAGGCAAAAAAGGTGGTATCGTGGTAGGGCTCCACATCTGTCATTATAAGCCCATTTGTGCTATGAGGGGAGGAGTAGTCCCGGAACCATGATGAGCATTTTCAGTGTCTCTGGATCATGGCCCTAGGGGGAGGGGGGAGAAAGGGGGAGGCGATCTTCAGTCCAAGGTCACGGCGACCAAAGGAATTGGCTCACTGGATGGACCCTTGGCGCGGCCCACAGTGATCTGGGAGTATACTACGGTGGGAATGTAGGTTACAGCTATAGCAGAAGATTCTGTATCACAAATATTGGCTGAAAGTATCATTAGAATCGTTTGATAACACTTTTTTATTTATAATATTACCAAGAAAAGACAAATTATTTCTAAATAGGTTGGCATTAGTGATTTTCATACAGTGTTTGCAATAAAAAACCTTCTGCCATGTCACTTACCCGTTCGGTTTATTATGTGTTTACATTAATTGTGCCGATGGAATAAGTATGAGGAAGATATAGTATTTTAGTAAAGATACGAGTATTTGTGGTGGAGGGAGACTGGAAAACCATTAAAAAATATATATATATTTGGCCCACTCAGGATTCGAATCCCGATATTCCCATCATCGGCAGTCCAGTTTAGAAGAAATTGACGATCTAAATAAGTTTCGAACAAATAAAGAAAAAATCAGTGAAGTTCTAAAAGAATCCACAGCTTAAACAACAATTATAACACGTAGTAGACGTCTTCTTTCACCTGCTTTGTTTCTCTTTGATCTTGGGTTGTCCTTATTTCTTTTTCTAAAATATTGTCAAATAATCAACATCCGATTGTGAGAGTGACACCTTAGACCAGCGGTCGGCAACCTACAGCCCACTGACTGATTTTATCTGGCCCGCAACAGATTTAACAACACACAATTGTATTAATAAAAATATACTAATAACTAATTAACATAAGATAAACATTAAGTTGACATAATTTTTTCATTTTTTTTTCCAAACCGGCTCATCAAAATTTGTTTTAAACCTATAAGGCCCGCGATATCAAAAAGGTTGCTGATCCCTGACTTAAGGCACCTTTCTTTAAAGATGGCCACCGAATACGAACCAAGCTGCCAGTGCTGTTTTATTTTATGCATCAGTTGCGTGCGATCATTGCGCTCTGAATGAAATGTTATTTCGTAGCAATAAGAGAAAACGATGATTTATGACTTCCCTTGTTGTTAGAATAAATACACTGAGGATTACGAAATACTACAATTATGTAGGCCTTTGGACGAGGGGAATGCTGGCGTGTAAGCCTATTTTTAAAGGAAGATGGGAGGGGAAGAGAGATATTTTACAATATTAATTAATTGACTCTTGTTGAAAATGAACAAAATAAAATAAAAAACATACCTTCTTTTAAACTGACAAATTCTCAGTTTAGCTATATCCTTGTTTGATAATATGTTATCAAAAGTGATTCCTGCAATAGAGTTCAGTAAGAAGTAAATTATTATTATTATTATTAGCACCGTGTCTTACTACCCGTTCGGGCTATACGCACTTACGCTAATGTGTAATGTTAGGGTGATTATGAGATGAAATGAAGGACCTACAGTTTAACGTGGAATCCGAACCACGGTGGAGGCCTGGCATTCCCCACATTCACAAGATGTCTTGTCAGAGGTGAAGGAAGGGTTTGGTAATCAGATAAATCTATGCCGGGACCGAGGGTTGAGCCCCGACCGCCAGCACAGAAGTCTGACACCTTACACCTAGACCGCCAGGTCACCTGAAGAAGTAAAGCTACAGCAAGTTTTGCTACCAAGGAATTAAAATAACCGAAGATAACAGAAGCAAGAAAGGTATTATAAGTAGAATAGTACAAGCAGTGGCGCACCCAAAAATTTACTTTTGGGGGGAAAACTATTAAAGTTGTAGCCAGAATTTAATTTTGAAGGATAGGGGTGAGGTTTGGAGGAGGTTGTTAGCAAAATAAGATGATTAAAAAAAAAAGAGGTTTGCCCTCTAATAGAATGGGAGTCCAATCATCCTCTCCAGTAAAAAGTAGAAAATTTGATGCACATAGATGCTATTTGGAGAATAGAGAATTACTTAAATTTAGAGGCATCTAGAAGATAGCCCCATGGCTTCTTTGGTGCTGACTGACAGCTTTGAAAAGTTACCAGACCAAATTATGTATCCCTACGCCAAACTATTTGATCTGCAAAAAAAATGTGTTTAGCAGCTGTCACTTATGACGGTCAAAATTTAGGTATATACCTAAATGTTGACGGTCAGAAGTCAGCTGTGAGCTGTCAGTCAGCACCAAAGAAGCCATAGGGCTACTGTAGTTATAATATTAGTACTAATAACAAACGTAATAATAATAATATATAGATAAAGTCTAATAAACTAGTTTATTTCAACCACATTCATATCTAAACTATTGCTTGCTAATAATTTTTCTCTTAGTAACTGATAAAGAGTATTACAATTTGTTTGTACACGGTCAAACTATTGTTACAATATAATAATAAATATTATAAAATACCTAATTTATTATTATGAATCTTGATTAACCTATGTAAAAAATTAGCCTTCATATTATAAAGACATAAGCTTGCGATTGGAAAATCACTTCTTTGCCCAATCTATAGACAGGTACTATCACAAATACCCTTTTAATGATTTTGACCTTGATTATAGATTATAGTTTAGAAACACTCAATGTTCCTAAAATAACCTTGGGTCGCGCAGCGTCGGTCATCTGAAGAGTAAAATTCCTGCTTTCAGCTCGTTAAGATTATCACAGGAAGACGTCACACTCTTCATATCTTCAAAAATACTTCACATTTGTTATGATTGGGAAATGGGCTTAGAAGGTTTTCTTTAATAACTTATTTTGGGTAAAACGTTTTGACACGTCCTTGTCAACATCTTTGTTCTATCGAAGTAACTTTAGGAGTGGTATAATGTCAAGTGACCATGTTTTTCTTGACTTTTTTTTTTCTGGGGACAGCTATTCTAAATCCACTGTTGAGACTCAGAGAAGGTGGTAGCAATTTAAATGGCAACCATAATCTTTCTCTTTATATTATTATTATTATTAGCACCGCGTCTTACTACCCGTTCGGGTTATACGCACTTACGCTAATGTGTAATGGTAGGGTGATTGTGAGATGAAATGGAGGACCTACAGTTTAACGTGGAATCCGAACCACGGTGGAGACCTGGCATTCCCCACATTCACAAGATGTCTTGTCAGAGGTGAAGAAAGGGTTTGGTAATCAGATAAATCTGCACCGGGACCGAGGATTGAACCCCGGCCGCCAGCATAGAAGTCTGACACCTTACCCCTAGACCACCAGGTCACCCGCTTTCTCTTTATACATACAAGTGTACTGTGAGATGTGGGGCATACTTCAGTGGTGGGCAGAAGATACAAACACAATAAAAAAAAAGGTTGATATAAACTTGTGTCCCATTTGACCTTGTTTCTGAGCTATAGTCATCTTTGTACTCCAGTAATGTGGATCTGCTTAAACATGTAAGCAATTCTCAAAATAGCCATCTTCGGCCTGAATGTAAGCATTGCAATTCTGTATTTTGAAAGAGTTCAGAATTCTACGACACTACTCCATTGCGTGCAGGGAGAATGGAAAAATACTTAATAAAAAAAAACCAAACCGTACACATTCGACCGAAATTTGAGCCTCTAATTCCCTATCTTCAGCAGTTATATATATTGCGAGAATGACGCCTTAGACGAGTTTATTACTGAGGTGGCTTATATTAAGCGTATTAATTTATATTAATTACATTCACTATAATTTAGTTTAGGCATATTGGTTGACCTGATATGCATACATTTTATTCCATTAAGACCTAACTGCTCCATACAGTTAAATTCTCATATAAAGCTGTAGCTATGTTCTGGAAAAATATCGCGTCATTGATATAAAATTGAATGAATTAAATCTAAATTTTTTAGTCTAATAGGCAGCTAATTTAAAAAAAAGACAGGTAAAGACTACTGCAAATATCTTCTAGAGGCCTCAAAATTTCAAAAATTCTCCATATGAAACATTATTCATATGGAGAAATAAAGTTTATCGGGTTGTAGATATTAACAAGACCTATTAAAAATCCCTCGTTCTTATTTTGACCTATTTTATAGTTCATTTTGGTAATATAGTATTGTAAAAACAAAAATAAACAATACGATCGCGATAAATCACGCACAGTGACATAAACACACTACAAGGAAAAACAGAAGAATCTGTACAGTGGTAATAGCAATTAGGTTGGAAACAAACTAAACTAAGTTAATTTCGATTACACCCCTAGTGGTGGCGAAACAAGACATTAGTGCGAGGAACCAAAGAAACCAACGATCGCGCACGTGATCTATGCGGCAGCAGTAGTGATATGGCGATGAGCCACAGTGGTCCGCTTTCGGAAATTGTGCTATAGCCGTCTCGGGAGTACTTTATCTAAAAAAACAAAACAATAAAAATCCCATCCTTATTTCGTTGATAGCATGATATCCAATTCGCATGGTAAAAACAGGTGATATAAGAATAATTACCTGTAATTGTAGACTACATGTATCTATATGTTAGAGGCATACCTCTAAGGTAACATACCAATTAAAAGAAGGCGTGGAGTCTTCAAAAACTGTTAAGACGGCCATGTTTATTGTTGTATTTGCGGAATACAAATATTTTTCATGGGAATGTCTGTTTTGTTTAGACTATCTTCACATTTTCACGTGTGATACAAACAAATTGTAGAATAAACATGTGATTTAATGTTGGTTTATTCTCGGCCGGTTGTACTGAGGGTCCTTTTTAATAAATAGGTTTGTTCTTTCTATCCCTGCAAGAAAATTTGGGTACGTTACCCTTAAATGAAAATCAATGAGTGTAGTCAAATGTGGACTGCTTAAATGGGTAGAAAGCTGCAATGACAGTTAAAAAGCCCTTAAACTAATTTCAACTAATTTAGTTGACATAGTACACAGCTGCGATTCATTTAACAAATCAATTAGGTTTATATGCATACTTTTTAACTGCTTCTGCTTAAACAAATTTTATATGATCTTTATATTAATACTTTTTAGATATTCATCAAAGTATTAATTTCAAAATAGAGATCTGTAAAACAGGAAGTTAGCTATATATAAAAACTTATATTTTTTTATTGGCAGTGTTTTATAATCCATAGCTTTTGGAGGGGGTTGGTGGTGGTTTGAAACGCGGTGGAAAGTTTTTTTACTAATAAAACTTTGTTGACAAAGGGTAAGGAAGGATGTGGAGTCCTCCACTCCACCCTCACCCCCTCACAAACACACTTACCACAAAGTAACTGCGGGTCTATGAGATGCTTGCTTGCTCTATGTAAATATTAAGAATACAAAGGCGTTTCAAGATTTCTCTCTTCACTCACAGAAATAGAGAGACGGAAGAGCATAATATATGATACAGGTAAACAAAAATATACTCTCTAGAAAGGCTTAAAAAAAAAGAGAGAGAGAGAGAGATTATAAAAATTCAAACGCTGACGTGCAGTCGAGCTGTAATAAAAATATAATAATTTTAACAATCTTTTTAACCAGCTTCGGTTGCCCTGCCGATAACGGAGAGAAAGGGGTTCAAATCAATATTAGTCGGGTGTAAAGACGATGGATTTTCCAAAATAGTTTTCCAGTCTCCCTCTACGCAAATGTGTGCACACTTAATTTAAATTCAACTTTCCTAATCACTAACACATTAGTAAGATCCCATGCTATTGTTTATTTTAACTTATAATATCGGAGAAATACAATAGCTAGTTAGAGCTCTATATTATGTCTTAACAGTAGTTTCTTAAAAATAAAAATAAAAATTAATTTGCAGATATAAATATTTTTCATAAATAAAGTTATCTCTTGAGTGTTCCTTTTGACAATATCCGATTTATTTGTCAATGTTAGAGGTTGAACTTTGTTTGATTCGTGTTCAAGTGCAAAGAATGTGTGTGTTGACAGAGAAAGAGAGAAAGACCGCGTGCGAGAGGGAGAGAGAGAGAGAGAGAGAGAGAAGGAGGTAAAGAGTTAAGACTTTGTGTACTCAGGAGACTCCAGTACGTGTTTACTTCACCCACATGTTAATGTGATTCATTCCTAGGTGGTCTCTCTCTTTACCGGACAGCGCGAGCGCAATACGAGTCCACAAACAACAGTACCTACCTTTTGAATTCTTTTGTTGAGCCCTTTCTTCCCCTCCTATCTCAGTCCCCTCCTACACACTCTTTAACACCACCACCTTCCATAACCTTCTTCAACCCAACACACACACACACACAAGTTAACTTTTGCGTAGCAATCAACTCTTGCGGAGTCGTTTACTCGGTTAATTGCTGTACAGATATGTTCATGGAAATACAAGTATTGAAGATATTAAAGAGGTGTGAAGTTTTAAAAAGCTCAGCTCATGATGCATTTTTTTTCGTTTCCAGATTTTTGAGCCTGATAATGCCCGCTCTGGTGGTCTCGTGGTCTAAATGCGCCACTATCGCAATATACTCGATTGCCAATGACGTGGAGAATTAGGTTTGAATCCCAGTCGGGTGTATCGAGTTTTTATTTTCTTTTATTAAATTTACCTCCAGTCAAATATGGGTACATTTCCTTTTAATTTGACATTCCTAATTATTATCCAATTTGTGTAAATAATCAGTACCTCGAACTGATATAAAGACGCACTGCACACACACACACACACACACACACACACACAAACTGTTATTGCCGGTCGTCAGTTCATTGAGGATGGGTTAACGCACATATTTAAATAAATACGCGAGGTGTGAACTGTTCTAAAACTGGCTAATTTAATGACATGAGATTAGTATATACAAAACTTAACGTCATCAAGTCGGAATGATTCTAACTCCTTAGACCATGCGGCTCCCTGGCGAGTGGAAAATAAATAAATTGAATAATCTTCGAATATTGAGTGGATATTTTTTTCACTGCCACATGAAATATTTATAGTTGTTATTTGAAAACTTTATTTATTTATATTTTGTTACCATATGCATCTATATTTTTTTTCCGTTTTAGTTAAAATTATCAACTTCTACATTATAAATTGAATCACATGCATCATAAATCATAATAGTTTAAAAAGGCATATAATAGATTTGATTTTTTAAAGCGTATAATAGACTTTTTTTTAAAAGCGTATAATATACTTTTATAAAACCGCTAATTCTAATAAGAAATGGAAATAATCGTTAAGGCAAATGTTCCCATGGAATAATTAATGTTAAGCAGAATTTTACTTGAATATATCAGACAATCGTTTAATCATGTGGCGTATTTTTAATTATCCAACTCTAGCTATAAAATAAAGCTGTAAATAACGACTCAATTTGAACGCGCTTGTCAATGACAGACTAAAAAAAATAAGTAAAAAAAATTAGTAATAATCGTAAACCAAAATATGTAGTCGCATTGAATTTTATTCCCAGGAGGAAAAAAAAACTTTTCATTGAATCATAGTAAACTTATGTGTCTGACCAAATGTTGCAGTTTACTCTTCATCATCTTTATGGTGCGTTGAAACTGGAGTAACATCGTAAAATAAAAAAACTTATTTCTTTTTTTTCTTCTCGCACTGGTTTTTACACAATGTTCACCTTTCCACTTGCATGAAATATCGGTTTGTTTCTTTGTCTAGTGAATTGTAAGGAACAGCAAGTGATGTAATTGTGGAAAAGTTGCTTTAATATATTTCTCTCCTCGTATTCTGTCGGTGGTTTGGAACGGTCTGTTTACTGTGAATGTTGGTGCGCCTGTCTGGTGAATAATGAACGCCACCTGGTTTGTAAAGAACGCTAGATGGTACAAACATTTTATATTCCAGTGTTGCCACTAAAGAAAAAAAAAGTTGATACATATATTTATTTTTTTAATTTTANATATATATATATATATATATATATATATATATATATTGTATTTTCTGTTTTTGTTCATTTGTGCATTTGGCATGTTTTCAAAGAGCTGTAAAACAAATTTTTTCGTCAAGCTCGAATCGTTGTGAAAGTTATCCAAATTTCAGGTTTATCTAGTATGGCTTGCCAGTGATTGGGTGGGAGGTCAGAGTTCGAATTATGGCTGAGTGTACTATTTTTTATTTTCCCAACTGGTAGTTCTCCCTTCTACAAAAATGTTCAACTTATTTAAACCAATTAAATAATGTTAAACGTTTTGATTTAGCTTTGTCATAACACATTTTTAGTTTATTTTGTAGGTAAAGACTTGAATAAAGCTAGTTGTTCAACACATAAATCATCTTACTCTTTAGAGATGAATAAAGTATGTTCTATGTTTTAGTCTTTCCTGTTTGCCTGATACTAAACAGCAGTGTTAATGTAATAATATACTATAATTTCTCTACTTTAAAACAATTGGGAAGATTAATTAAATATACGTTACAGTAGGATTAATGTATATTTTTAATTTTATTCGCTCATTGTTTTGAGTACTGTGCAAACTGCATAGTAAACTACTTACAGAATTTATTCATTTCTTAGCTATCATTATATTTAATACAATACTGTACAGTACAGCAATTAGAAGTTGGTAATACGAATGTCTGGTGTGCATATTCGCAAAGAATAAATTATCCACAAACAACACGATTTTAAAAAAATATCCAAGTAACAGATATTTTATAGTAACCGACATTTTTTAACCCCAAAAAGTTAACGCTATGAAGTAATCCGCCTCAGTTTAGTGAGAAAGTATCGATCGCTACCAGGCCAAATGGCTTAAAATATAATGATGTGTGTTTTTTTTTAATACGATATTTTGTATAATATCATACTCCCTTTGTCTCTTCTACTATAACCACTCTTGGTTATGTCATTGAGAAAGAAGGGAAAGTAAACTACAAAAACTTCTAAGGTAAAGAGGAAAGCTCGCTGTTAGATCTAAATATCTTTAAAAAATTTGTTGTAATAATAATAATAATATTTTGTACCGCGTCTTACTACCCGTTCGGGTTATACGCTTTAAGTACTAATTACACTAATGGATTAGGAATTGGTAAGGTTTTTAATCAGAGGAAGGGAACCCGCATTTTCGTGGAGGGAGAGTGGAAAACAATTTTTTAGGAAAAAACGCCCCCAGTTCACCCGACCGAGATTCGAACTTCGATCTCCCCGTCCTCAGCAGTAGAGCTCAACACGACAAGCGCCTTAGCCAACTACGCCACCGAGGCGGGTAAAATTTCTTGTAAACTTACCAAAAAATTACTATCCTTGTTAGAGGAAAGCTAAATCTAAATCCCTTTTTCATCAAGCCTAGTCTTATATTTCCGCAAATATGCTTAAAAATTCGTTTAAAATTAGCTATTGTAATAAATATTCACAAATTTTTATTATATTAGTAAAACTCAAAGTATAGGGTTATTAAGTAAATTGATCACTGTTTAAATCTTTCGACTTTATTTTGGCGTGAACCATATTTTGAAATAACGTATCGTAGAAATTAAATATTGTGTTAGAGCTGAACGCTCACGTGGTAATTTCTCGCCTACCGAGGCGCCCCTTTACGAGATTTCGCTGTTTATGGTTTTCTTGGACTTTTGATAGTTGAAGTACCGATACATATAAATGTACTTGAAAGCAGTTCGTAATAAGCTGTCCGAGTATTATTATTATTATTAGCACTGCGTCTTACTACCCGTTCGGGTTATACGCACTTACGCTAATGTGTAATGGTAGGGTGATAGTGAGATGAAATGGAGGACCTACAGTTTAACGTGGAATCCGAACCACGGTGGAGGCCTGGCAGTCCCCACATTCACAAGATGTATTGTCAGAGGTGAAGGAAGGGTTTGGTAATCAGATAAATCTGTGCCGGGACCGAGGATTGAACCCCAGCCGCCAGCACAGAAGTCTGACACCTTACCCCTAGACCGCCAGGTCACCATCCGAGTAATATAATCTCATTCACTTACTATGGAGACTGCGTACGAAGCTATAAACTGCAATAAGTACACACACTACTGGGACTAAAGTAATTAAAGGTGCAGAAGACTTGATTGAAGAATGCAATAAACGTACTAGCTTCCACACTCCTCTCCAAAGGTACTAAAAAAAAAAGAACTCGCGTGGACAAGGTTGTTTTAATATTGATCATGTCTACGAACGCGCACTCAGACAATCACAGGGATAACCTTGGTTCGACTACAACGTGCAGATATAAACTCAACTCAAATCACCGATACCTTAGAATGAATGAATGGAACTTATGTTACTGTAACCCTAAGGGGGGAAGGGAACAAGTGTTTGCTCCTTTTTTTTTTTATAACAACAATTTTTTCAGCCAAAATAATTGAGTAATATTTCAGTAGTTACGTTCAGTCTAATTTTCAACACAAAAGGTTCTTGAATATTTGAAATTAGCTGGTTTAATTTAAAAATAAACTTTACAAATAAAGAGAGAATATCCTGTACAAATTCCAATATGTTCATGACATATTAAAAAATTGTCGATTTTAATATGCTAAGATCTAAGATAGTTAAAATAAATGTATCTACTGAAGTAAATTTTTTTTTACTTTGTTTGAAAATGTTTTGTTTTATAAAAACCGTAAGAAGCTACCTAAATTTATGTTCTCTGACACCCCATCATAAAATCTTTATAGTTCGCAATTAGTTTTAAAATAGAGAATGTTGAGTGATTCGGAAATCACTCCTATTCACTTACTATTTAGGCTTATATTTTGTTAAGAACGTGTAAAAAGAATTGTCTCAAATGAAAGAAAACACCATAATCCAGTTTCACGAAAAATGTACCCGTATCGATGATTTTGGTTTAATGTACGAGTATATCTGAAAAAATTAATAGGGCCTATAAAACCTCTGAGAATTGTTTTTAAATTGTTCGTTCAGTTAAGTTCATGTTTGTATGTCTCGTAACATATTCTATCTCGCTACGAATGAACACGCCTGTGGTAGATTACATTATTGACGACGAGCTGTTCAGTTTCTTAGTATGACTATAATATTTACTACTGCTGGTGTGGTACTCGTCTCTGTGGTTACTACACTGCTGTTGGTGTGATACTCGTCTCTGTGGTTACTACACTGCTGCTGGTGTGATACTCGTCTCTGTGGTTACTATACTGCTGCTGGTGTGATACTCGTCTCTGTGGTTACTATTCTGCTGCTGGTGTGATACTCGCCTCTGTGGTTACTATACTGCTGCTGGTGTGATACTCGTCTCTGTAGTTACTATACTGCTGCTGGTGTGATACTCGCCTCTGTGGTTACTATACTGCTGCTGGTGTGATACTCGTCTCTGTTGTTACTATACTCCTGCTGGTGTGATACTAGTCTCTGTGGTTACTATACTGCTGTTGGTGTGATACTCGCCTCTGTGGTTACTATATTGCTGCTGGTGTGATACTCGTCTCTGTGGTTACTGTACTGCTGCTGGTGTGATACTCGTCTCTGTGGTTACTATACTGCTGCTGGTGTGATACTCGTCTCTGTGGTTACTACACTGCTGCTGGTGTGATACTCGTCTCTGTGGTTACTACACTGCTGCTGTTGGTGTGATACTCGTCTCTGTGGTTGATTACGCTGCTGTTGGTGTTAAATTCTTCCCACATCACTAGTTTTTCTCTTTATCACCACGTCTTACTATCTATTCAAGTTATACATACATCTGATAATTTCTTTAATTGGGTAAGGACGATAAAGGAAGCATTTTATAGGTAGTCCACCTATATTTGCATGGAAAGAGAGTGGGAAACCGTTTATTAAAAACCAACATCAGTAGACCTGACCACGGTTTTAACCCTGATCATCCATTTTCAGCAGGTAGTCTAACACGAGAGTGGTGTCTTAGACCATTCGGCCACTGAAGCGCGCCGCATCACTGCTAAATGTGCATTAGCTATCGATTCTACACTTATTGTTGATAAAATTAACAGTTACTAAAATCCCCCATGGAGGACACAAAAATAAACTTGCCAGTCACGTTTAATTCAATATGATAGTGATGGGAAAACTGTGGTTCTAATCCCTGCTGGGTGTATAAGTGATTTCTCCTAAATATTCTCACTTTCCCCTCACGTAAATGTCAGTACATTTTCTCAAAATGGTTTGTTTCTCAAATCGTATATCGATACTCTGGAAGGGGTTTTAGACGCGGTGGGCATAAAAGTAGGAGTAATAAAATAAATCACTTAAATCAAGGAAAAAACAAGCACACACCCGTTTAACGTCAAGCTTCAGGATGTTTCATTAAAACTTATCTGCACGAAGTAATCGGTGTTGCCAAATCTCAAGGCTGGAGGCGTGTATGTGTATGTATATATATGTATGTATATAAAAAGCCCCCTCCATCCAACCCCCTCCTGAGCAGGAATCTCACACAGCATCTCACGGAAGGTGGCGAGGAAGTGAGCTGGCTAGCAAGCAGCAAGCCGTCTGTCAGAAGAGGGCCAGTGAGCTGGACAGGTAAATTGGTCTGATGGCGGTAATCATGAGCCGGTAGTGGGCCCCGGTTCTACTGTGGAGCTGCTACCACTTGATAGCGACTCCCACACGCCAACCCGTGAGGCACGCGAGACTATCACACCGATACATCAGTAGTTGCTATGGAGATAGTCCAACAAACGTCACCTCCAAACAGAAATATATTACGAATATTAGGGGTAGTACTTTAATAATGGTTTTATTTAGCTTTGTATGGTTTATGTTTAAAATATTTTATTTTTTAGAGAAATTAGTGATTTAAGGTGGAAGGGAACAAGAGTCTAGGGCAATATTTATGCAGTTTATATATCAAAACTTTTTTTTTACAGAAGAAATTGATAAATTCTCCGGTTGAAACATAGGCCTTTAGTTTAGTTTTCTTTACATGATAACCTTAAAAGTTCTTGAATATACGTCGTGGTTGTCCTGGAATTTAATGACAGGTTTTTTTTCTCTTCATTTAAAAGATTTCCCCATCTAATGCCGCCGTGCTTTTGACAGATATTCAACAACTGTTGATATCATCATATGAAGAAAATTAAACTCTATGTTTATACTGGAGCAATATTAGATTTATTTTGGCCAAAAAAGTGTTTGATATAAAAACTGCAAACACCAAGTCAAGTCATGCTATTTACGGCTGTCACTTCTGATATAGTAAAATAATTTTTATAAGATGCTCTTCCTATGAAAATTTGACTGTACTTTTCCGGGCTATCCGTATATTTTACACTGGTGGAATAGGGTTGAGGAAGGTAGAGTTTAGCGAAAATGTATTTGCCTTTACTTGAAGGAATGGTAGAAAAAAACCCACAAAAAATCACCTTCAATACACCAGGTCGAGATTTGAGTTCCGCCTTCACACCCCTCACCCCCCTTCCATCACCGGCAAACCGGACTTGATGAACTTAACTTTTAATTTACGTACCCACAAATTCAGGTAATTACATTTTAAATAAATGATTAATTTGTCTTAGTTTAAGAAGGTATATATCGTTATTTATTGCTTTCTTAACCTCTATCTTTGTCGCTTCTCTTTCTTTTGGCAGCGAGAATTAAATAAATAGTCCTGGATGATCTAGCTAAGAGAGATTTGTGGCCACTGCCTATGAAATATGACTTCTTTATGGCTGCCAGTTGTGTAATAAAGTGATACGGTATACATGTTTAGATGGCCACCTAAGCGATTGCCATTATAATTGGGCAATGTTCAAAAGCTGTGACCTAGCTCAGGAAGTAGAACGTATTCTTCAAGTCTATTTCAGTTCCCTTTGGAATAATTTCCCATCATCCTCCTGCGATAATACTGTAGAGTAGTGAATGTTAAGAAGGAGGGGACTTTATAAAAAAAAAGTGACAGAGGCGTAGCATTAGGTTGTGCAACCTATGAAAAAGAAAGATGAGAAATCCAATTGAGTGTCACGCCCACAAACTAATTATATGATCACGTTTCTAGCATTCCTCTTTTACATTCTTTATTTTAGTATTTTTTTAAAGTTATATTTAGTGTTGTGAGTTTGTTACGTTTGCCTT
Source organism: Timema douglasi (assembly GCA_901482245.1). Lineage (NCBI taxonomy): Eukaryota > Metazoa > Arthropoda > Insecta > Phasmatodea > Timematidae > Timema > Timema douglasi. The sequence continues at coordinate 63,318 of CABEEJ010003188.1, forward strand.
GTTACAAGTTCCAATTCCCCTTAATCCCACCTAGAGTTAAATATTGCTCTAGTGTAAAGTAATTATTATACACGATAAACAGACTTGAATTTATTTTTGATAACACTAAATCACTTATTTTAGTAAGTCACTTTGATATCATTCTTATTTTGAGATTTAGTCTTAATATTTTAGTTACTGTCGTCATAACATAATATTATTTTACTATTAAGCCATTTTAAAACCTTATTTCACATTTGGCAATTTTTTTTGTATCGTGTTTTTTTTTTTAATTTAATTTTTTTTTTGTGTGGGGCTTTATTTTTCATTTGTTTCGTTATCTTTCGCACGAAAACATTCCTGAGGTGAGTTATTATTATGAAACACCTTCAGTTTTAGTTCCAGACGAAGGAGCTTTGCGTGGTGGAGCGTAAAGTGCACAGACATGAGTGTCTGTTCTTAGAGACTCAGATTATCGAGTAGGACACGAACTCTCTTGGAAATTGAGAAACTTGTACTGACCAAATATATCATACCATCTGCAGTTTTAATAAATTTGTGTTTTGGAATAATTAAAACGGGTATTTATACTTGATTTTTTTTAAACATAATAAATTATATCAGTGGTCTGTCGTAAAGTGTTGCCTGTGTAAGCAGAATGTGATTGTTCACACCCCTCAGTAGAAAACATATCGGTCGAGTGTCGAGAGGAATACATTCCTATGTGAGGTATGCAGATCAAAGCATATGTATGATTGGTGTTAATGGGGCCCAAGGGGGCGAGACCACATCGTAGGTACAGTTTTAACAAGGTCTGCTTCCCTTGGAACCCTCCATGACACGCCACAGCATTATATCGTTCTATTGAAATGATTGTTATCCGGTTGTCACTCAGTAAGCCAAATTAAATATTTACCAAGTGTTATATAGGAAAGCCATCGTATCATATATATATATACATTGTATATTGTCGACCTTAGTGTTCCTGGTGTAAAGTGCTTGCCTTCCGATGTAGCCTACGTGGGTTCACACCCAGCCGAGATCAACAGATTTTTCTCGAGCGATAAAAATCCGTAGAGCAACGTCCTACGAAGGGCAACCGTTGGTCCCTTATTTATTGTGATATCTAAAATAACCCTGGAAGGTATGTGAAATATCATCCGGCAAACTTTGTATGCCTTTTTGCTCTCGCTCATACAAGTTAAGTGTGTAGGGTAACGTGGCACCACAAAACTTACAAAACTTTCTTAGTACATGGGAATTCTACCAGATAGTGCAGGTATCACTAACCAGCCGAAGAGCTGAGTTCATTCACAGTTCCGTATGGATAGAAATCTCATCAAACCAACCTTTGGGTTGTTGACTTAAGAAGGAGATATTGTATGTTCGGTATATATTAATTTGCATAAAGTATATAAATTATAGATTCTTGTAGTTCACAAACTGAGTTTTAAGATTGTTTTTACATTAAACCATGGTAAAGTATCATTACTTGCAGCAGACATAATTTTTAATGTTGATAAATAGACAGTAAAAAACCGTGGGCTTAAGGATTAAATGTCTAGATTTTCTATCCTAGTTAACCGGTGATGGAAAGGTAGGAGCTAGAATCTTGGTCTGATATACTGGTGGTGTTTTTCCTTTAATCATTCCCCAATATCCTTACACCCAAATGTGTAAACATTTCCTTACAATTTCTAAATTCGGATAATCTGGGTGGGTAGTAAGACGCAATGCAAGGAAAAAAAGAATATAACTAGAAATGTTAGTTATGAGGGCGTATCAACATCCAAACTTTCCCTTCCCATAATTCCTACCAACAATTTGTAGAATTAATTTCATTGTGTATACAGTAACGAATTTTGTGATAATCATTTTACGAGTAGTTTAGTCTTTCAATACTCCCC
>CABEEJ010003188.1:65306-88389 GCA_901482245.1 Timema douglasi
CTCTTCACCGCCGCTCCTTTTTTTTCCTTTTCATTTTACATTCCATGTTTGCTTCGTAGGCGTTTTATAATCCTTCCCATCCCAAATAGCACATGTATGTAAACATGTCATTAAGTGGCGGACTCACAGACACTTGGATAGCCCTAGCCAATCTTTAAACGCTCCTTTAGCCAGGGTGTTGTCACCAACAGAAAACCTTGTGCTAGCGATAGTAGTAATAATAACAATAATGCTCTAATTATTTCACGTGCCAGTTAACTATGGGATGTAATTGCGCACCTAAACATGGTAAGGAGGACGTTTATTTTTATTTTTACTATTTAATTATTGTTTTGAAAACTTGTTTTTTTTTTGTCTAAGAAAGTTGATCGAGAAGAACACTGGTAAGGGTATGTTTTTAAAATACATGTGGCCGAGCAAGTCAGTAGGGGAGGCATTTAATTTATTGATAACGTTGAAACAGAAGGAAGGAGTGGGTAAGGAAATGAGGGAGGGTTGGAGACATCTTACGGGATGATAGCCCTGCTGTTAGATTTTGATTACATTTTACCATAATGGGGTGTAGTATCTTTAAAATCATGGTGTGTGGGTGCCATGCATATTAGAGTACTTATAATTTATTACTTTTATCATAATCCAACGGCCATAAGTATTATAACCCTAACTCTTTTTTTGTCAAATAAATAAAATATGTCGAAAGAAATGCTAAAATTAATTGCAAAAATCAGTTTAACTATTATTTATTATTTTCTCTGTGAAATATTATTCATAAGATAGTTAGTTAAAAATTAGTTCAGTCGTATATAAATATTATGAATCGAGAAAATAGTAATATCTAGAATATCTAGGGGAGTTAAAAATTGTTATTCTCTCCAAAAGTGAGTTCCACTGAAAATATTTGCGGTGGTCGAAGTATGTTCAACATGAATGAATGCTATTACCAACTTATCCGAAGAAGTAGGCTTGGGAGGGTAGTTTAAAAATTCATATGCGCTAACGTGAAAAAATAGGGAGGGGGACGAAGCAAGGGTTTATAGTGATAGATAACAAACCGTAAACCATCTATTGATCCAAAGAGAAATGAGGCGACTGGGGAGCAGAGGAGGTTACATAGTTATGAGTTAAATACCCTGTACTCATCACAAAACATTGTGGGGATAACCTAATGTTTTAAATTACGGTGGGCAGAAAGTGCACGCAGAGTAAACGGAAGATTCTAGAACCTTGCTCAGGGTATTGACTGGGAAACCCAAAGCGAAGATAATTTTGGGGAGACCCAGACGTAGATAAGAGAATAATATTAGAATGGACCTGAAAGAGATAGGGTGTAATGAGGTGGACTGGATAGAACTAGCTCAAGATAAAGATAGGGTGTAATGAAGTGGACTGGATAAAATTAGCTAAAGATAGGGATAGGGTGTAGTGAGGTGGACTGGATAGAGCTAGCTCAAGATAGAGATAGGGTGTAATGAAGTGGACTGGATAGAACTAGCTCAAGATAGGGATAAGGTGTAATGAGGTGGACTGGATAGAACTATCTCAAGATAGAGATAGGGTGTAGTGAGGTAGACTGGGTAGAACTAGCTTAAGATAGGGATAGGGTATAATGAGGTGTACTAGATATAACTAGCTCAAGATAAGGATAGGGTGTAATGAGGCGGACTGGATAGAAATAGATAGAGATAGAGTGTAATGAGGTGGACTGGATAGAACTAGCTCAATATAGAGATAGGGTGTAATGAAGTGGACTGGATAGAACGAGCTCAAGATAAGGATAGGGTGTAATGAGGTGGACTAGATAGAACTATCTCAAGATAGGAATAGGGTGTAATGAGATGGTATTGATAGAACTAGCTAAAAATAGGGATAGGTGGCGTTCTTTTGAAGTGTGGCAATTAACTTTTGAGATACTAATGCCATAGAGTAAATAAGTAAACCACCTCCAGTAATCTTTTTAAGATTACACTCTCAATTTTTCCATCATAAGCAATTTAGTCATTTGCTGTTTTGACAACATAAACCGCGTTAACATTGGTACGAGTACTTCCTAATCCGAATTGTGTACGTATTTATTTTACACACAATCATTGAGTTGAGTTCAACTGCTCCGAAGATTGAAACTGTTACCCGATCTCTTGTTTTACAGGATGTCAAAGAAACCTTGATAAAATGTTTAAAATAGCACTTAATGTGCAGTTGTGTGACGTCACGTAACAGTAGACGAAACAAGGCAAAAAAAAAATGGCAAGAAGGCGTTTACCGTGGCGATTTCAGGGAGGAGTCTTAGGAAGTACCTCGACAAACTTATCTCTCTTTTCATCAACTATCATCACCATCATGATCATCATGACCATCATCATCAAGATTACCCCCCCTCCCTCTCCATACTCAACCCCTTCTCTCTCTACCTCTCTCACAATTTCCCTGGTCTCAAAAACAAGTCCATCCCACTGCCACTATCATTATCTAGGAGACTTTTATAAGAGAGACTGTGCGCATGCGCTTTCTCTCTCTCTCTCTCTCTCACACACACACACACACACACACACACACATACACATACACAGCGGTCGTTGTTTTTAATAACTCTACCAGGCCTTACTTACCAGCATAGATTGTGGTCAACCTTCCTTTTTTTGCTTGATATCGTTCTTAAGGCTGTTTCACACCCTCCACCTGATTTAGGATCTTTTGAGTTAATTTGACCTCGCTAAGGTTACAAGACCATCTAGTTTCCAGTTGTACTGGGTGAAACGTTCAGTACATTTCAATTTTCAAAGAAAGGGTATTTTAGATAATACAAACAGATTTTTATGTGGCTGTAATTGATAATATTTTACTATTTTATTCAAGTTATTTTACAAGCATTGATGATATATGTATATATATATATATATCAAATGTGACAGCTTAAGATCACATGACCTAACGGGTAATTAACAATTTAAAGGGGGGGGGGACAAAAAAACACCCTTAGTATAATCGAACGGAATTCTAACCTCAACAAATCAGTCCCTGGCAAATCAGAAGACAGTAGAATTTTTAAAACACAAGTTAAAAATTGTGATTGACAATTCATTAATGTAAAAATCACGATGAATCAAGTTGAATTAAGGTTTGCTTATGTTACATCCTTACGGAGAATAAAAACAAAATTTAGGCTAAAATCTTATTATTGACGTTTAGAGGCGCATCTACACGAAACATTCATAAACACCTAAATAAATATGTGTGTTTGTTTGTGTGATGTATGTATGTATGTATGTATGTATGTATGTATGTATGTATGTATGTATGTATGTATGTATGTATGTATGTATGTATGTATAGTCTCTTACCGCTAGAGCTCCAAAGTCAAGAAACCTAGAAAGCTAAAACTTGAAGTACGAGCTTAGGGAAGCCTGAAGTGTTCTCTTGTGATTTTTTATTTTACTTTTTACTTTTATTGCAAACCTGATGATATAAACCACACTATAAACCTTAAGTTTGCAATCAATATGTATAGTTTAACCTTATTGTTAATTTTTTTTGTTTGGCTCGATCATTGAGGAAGTATATCTGTTGGGCGCGACGCCCGAAAACGGCCAATGGACGTATTTTTTGCTCAATCCTAATATTGGACGTTTTAACATGACCTAAGCCCTAGCTAAGCCAAGCTAAGCTTTCGCCGTCTCCTAACAGTAAAACGCAGGATTGTGCAATTACTAAACGACCAAAGCTTGAAATAATAGTTTAGTTCGTTTCTTGACCAAACTGAGCGGCTGGCACGCGTCCACTTTTGAGTAATCACGTGACTTCAAGAGGGCAAGTTGATCGCATTCATATTCAAATAGAACTTGAGAGAAATTACAAATTAATTAACAAATTTCAAGACTACCTGACTAAATTTTGTTTTTGAGGCCTAGCCTAACGATTGTATTTTCAACTTAGGTCGTTTAGTAATTGCGCCATCCTAGGTGTGGTTGTTTGGAGACAGACAAAGATTGAAATTGAATAGAACTTTGGTCTTTGGCCATTTTCAAACGTCCAATCCTAGAATTGCTAAAAAAAAAAATCTGCCCGCTGGCCGTTTTCGGGCTTTGTGTCAAACATATCAACCTCAAATCTGAGGAGAAATTACTGAATAAATCTTAACCGTAAATCCCAAATCCAAATGATCTTTGTTTCGTTCAGTTTATTTCGTATTCAAACTAGTAGATATATATAAAAAAAAAGCATCTTCGGCAAACTACACAGGTGACGTTCCATATCTTTATTTGATTCTATCTTAATTTACAGTGTTAATCATTTATTCAAACAAATTACTTCTCTCATTAAAAGGCAGCTGAAACCATATATAAATGAAATATAATGTATACTTGTGTGTTAACGCTGTAACTTCAGGACAAATAAACATCGTATAAGTAAGCTGCTTAGAGAAATCTAATGGTGTGTAACTAAGATTTTTTTACTTTTACTTCTATTAAGAGTTTAACGACTCAGACCGCTTTACAACTGGTGTAAGTAGCTCCAAATTCAAGAAACCTAAAAAGCTGAAATATTACATACTTACTTTAAGAAACCCGAAGGTGTGAACCCCAAGTATTTAAATAATTATGTAATTGATCCTGATGGTTTAAGCCTAATATGCGCTTGAAAAGCATTGTTTGCAATAATTGTTTCTCGATGTTTACGAAATATTTCCTGTTGATCACAAACCTATGGTAACAGTTTGAAAACACGAGAAACATATTGTCTGCCGTAAACAGTTAAACAAACATGGTTTCACATCTTTAGTTCAGAAGGTGAAGTTTGATTTACACGTTCGCCTAAAATAAAAAGCAGAATCTGCCTCAGTGGTGCAGCAACTCACACGATGTATGTTGACCCATGATGCATCACAACGCTAACTTAAAACTGCTGATTATCAACATATTTTATAGTGAATAATCAATCATATTCTTTAGATCATTGTCATCATGGATGTTTTCAAATTGAACCCCAGTCGGGTGTTCTGAGGGTGGTTTTTCTTAAATAATTTTCCACGTTCCCTCCACATAAATGCGGATACACTTGCTTTAAACTCAACTTTCCTCATAACTCATTAGCATAATTAGTAAATAGGCGTGTCGCCCAAAAGAGCAGTAATACGCGGTGAAGTTTAAAAAAATCCATTTTAGACAAAATCTTTACATTTTAGGGGCTCAACGCCTTTATGTTGAAAGATTGTAATATATAATGGCTTAAGTTTTATAAACATTTACAATATCATTTTTTTTTTTAATAAAACAAATTTTATAAAATATTTTGATCCAAATTTTAAAATGTGTATGGTACGTCTGTATATTTTAAAATCTACATCCATTGCAAGCCTGTTGCACTAGACATCGTGACAATCGATATAGGTAACTAAAAAAAATCTCAGAAACATAGAAAGGGGAAAATTAGAATGAGCCTTAATTGAATATATTATTTTGCACATATTGGAAGCCTGACTTCTTAAACCACAATATCCCTAGTGCGGGTGAAATCAAAACTAAGAAACATATAAATCTGAGACTCGATAAAACTAATTACTAATGTAATAATAATCCAAGAAACATTCTGAAGTACACCTTGGGCGTTTATTTTTACTTTATTTATATTGCAAGCCTGGTACCGACTCCTTGATCAAGTTTGCGAGTAGTTATAAAACTAATTCACTTAGAAAGCTGAAATTTTGCACACGTTCTGAGGGAAAGGTGAAGGTGTGCAGATTAAAAAAAAAATTATTAGATTACGAGCTAAGAGGACTTAAGCTGAGAATGTAGGGGAGGCGAGATTATGTCAGTGGTTTTATAGTCCTTGTATCATAACATTTTTTATTAGTTTGATTTTCTTCATCTGGTGATCTCAACTTTTCTTGAATATATTTCAAGGGTGTCCTAGAATGTAATGACAGCTTTTTTTCCTTAATTTAAAAAGTTTCTCGTCTAATGCCACTATTATAGTGACATATATTCAACAACTGTTTAGGTCATCGTGTGAAGAAAATTAAACTTCAGGTTTCTATTCAAGCAATATTTGATATATTTTGGCGAAACAATGTGTTCCTCTAAAAACTGCAAGATCACTGGCCCTATCTCGCGTCCCCTTCCATCCCATCTTAAATCGCGTGACTTCTGGTATGTGTTGTTAAAAATGTATCTAATATGGTTCATTATCAGTATGTGCTGTTTAGTATAGAAAGTGATTTGTTTTGTATCTTAATCAATAACCAAGGAGAGATTGCAACCTTAAATACAAATAAAATTCACGAGGCTATCTTTTTTATTCCAGGTCACTTGCTAGTAATTAATATAACTCGCTCTATTGAACCCTTACAGTCTTATTACTCTCTTCATTATTCTTAAAACATGCTACGCAAGGAACAAAGATAGAGAAATACAAAAACAAGAGGAGGGGTGAAAGGAACGGTTGAAGAGATACAGTTGAGAAAACTACTTTGGCTTGGAATAATTACTTACGAGAGTTATGGGCCAACATTTCCAGAGGGGTGGAGTGTGAGGGAGCTTGAAGGGTTGGGATACATCCAACAGTTGGAAGTTAGATAAGAACAGAGAGTGTTTAGCCCCTCTGGATAGGCTCCTCCTACTCTCAATGTGGAGATTGGTTATTGGCAGACAGAGATAGAGATATATCTTACTACCACCTTACTTAATTATGTTCCATGGATGTGACCAATGTGTCTGCTAAACGCCACGCCTGGCCCAAGCACAAGTTCATACAGTTACGTTTATGTCGACCATTCCCCCCGCACCCCCTCCACGCACATATTACTAACCGTTCGGGTTTTGCACATACATTAAGGCGAGAGCGCAAGGGACGTGAGAATGTTTAAGTGTTTTTTGCAGTTTTTATAGCAAAATATATTTTTCTCAAAATAAATCAAATCTTATTTCAATAAAAACATAAGCGTTAATGGTGACCTCAATAAGTTGTTGAACATCTGTCAAAGGTGTCCCACAAATGTTGAGGTCACCGGGAGAGTAAAATTAAACTTAATGGGGTGACATTTTATTTATTTGTGGGGGAAAAAAAAAAGTTTTGCTTTAAAAATTGTAAAAGCACTTATAATTTCTCATGTCCTCTACGAACCCACCTTAATTATAAAGCTTTGTCGTTCGTGTTAAACTAAATAACACTGCAATGTATATCTGATTTAACACAAACACTCCAATATTATTTATGTTGGAGCTTTATTCACACGTCCATTGGACAATTATAACAGAATCTGCTAGAGTAGCGCAGCAATTCACACGCTAACAGAAATTAATGTTGACAGATGATGCTTTGCAAAGCAAACAAGAAACAGCTGATAATTAGCATATGTTATTTTTGAATGAATAAACAGTTCATTAAGATAACTATCACAATGGATGCTTTCACATTATTTTATTGTGTAGTAAAACCAATCAACATATAGTTATAACGAGACCAAAACTTTCCATTTAATGAGGCATTTCAAATCATCACACAACAATCGACGCAGATGTCTGCTTACATCTGGTTTTGTAGGCTTATGCGCACATATTGAATCATTTGGTTTTTAAATTTGATTGGATCTCCAAAGCAGATTTAATCTCGCAGAATCGAGAAAGCCGAAATTATTAGAAGCCGCACTGTTAAGACGACGTGGATCGCGCTGATATCCTCTGATTGGCTCAGAACTTGTCACTTGCTCTGATCTGGTTTTTACGGCGAGCGTATGAATCCACCATATTAAAAAAAAAAGTGTTTCACTTAAATATGCGAAATTTAGTAACCTATTGTTTGACAGATTCATTTGATTTAGCTAGGACAAATATTGTACACCCCTACTCGATTAACCCACGTCGCATGTACACACAACTCCCAACCACCGTGTTCCTAAAATAGGGGAGGTTCTGACCGACAGGACGTGGTGGGCCTCTCTTTAACTAAAACCTCTTGGTACTATTTTTATTTTACTGGTCATGAATATAGAAAAAAATAAGGGAGTCAACCCCTCCCTCTTTTCCTCTATATCCATCTCCATTACTACTACTACTACTACTACTACTACTACTACTACTACTACTACTAAAAAACTGTAGATTAGAAAAAGATGAAGGCGACTGATTAATAGAACAAAAGATGTTTAAAAGGTGAGTAAAGTTACTGGCAAGCTTAAGGTATGTTATTATGAGTAATATGGCCATGGCTCTTTGTCTTGGATTTGTCCTCAGATTTTTGTATTTAATTTGTTTTGTTTATTAAACTCTTAGAGACAGTGAGTATACGCTGATAGAAACGTGTATAGTTAAATTAAACGACACGGGTGGTAATAAATTGATTATTTAGATAATGAGGGGAATACCACTTAAAAAAAAATTAATTTGAATAATTTGTTTTGACCACGGCATTGACATAACGCCGGACGTTTCCAAAGTTTTTGAATAGTTTATTTTGAATATTTTGAATGTTTTTCTTATTTGTTTTATGTCCCTAGTTTATGGCTATGATTTACATTATATCATATTTTATTGAAACGTTTATTGTAATTTTAGTTTCTAGAATATTTTTCTACTTTAGGAGTCCTAAAATATTGTAACATTGTATTTGGTTAAACTTTTAAAATTCTCTATCAATGCAATGATACAATTAATAGCATTTTTACGATATATTAATTTGTCTTGTTCTAGTATATTAATGAAAACCATGGAATTCAAATATTTAAATTGCAATTTTTCCTTCAAAGCGATAAAAAAATCTTTTACATTATTAAATTTTGATATGGTAATCCTCCAAAATAAAAAAATAATGATAAATTTATGTACTAAACGTTAATCGGCCCGGTTTTGGAATGAGGATTGTGTCATCAAAATTCAAGCAATGTCAAAAGAAGAAAAAAGTTGAAATTCGTCTAAATATTTATTTGTAATAATTCAAAACTAATTCTAATTTGATCAATGGTCATGATTAGAAGTTTATATGTCTTCATTAAATTTGTACAAACTAATTAATCATATTATAAAAATTAGAGGGCTTATATGAATAATCTATTCGTTTGTATACTATTTTTAACAAATGATTATCCTGTGACAAGCGCTGTGGAGGGAAATAAGTAACTCAATTGAAAATAAACTTTTTGTAAAAATTGAATTTTATAGAAATTTCACCTGGAAAGTGAGAGATAGCATCAATTATACACATTTGAATTAGATATAATAACATTTAAGCTAAAAATAACACTTTGGACATGGGTAATCGGACTCTGTATTTCTGATCTTGCGCCCCAAAGCCAAATACAAAAATCCTAGGTTATATTCCCGTGTCCAGGTGTCCGATTTTCACTTGATTGAATTTGATTTCATGAACAAACATCACGTAATTGTTTTGCGATACACATGAATTAAATTAATATAATCGGACAAGTAGTGTTAAAACATGAATTTATTCTATTAAAATACAACTGTAACTTATGATAAAATCAAATATGTGAGTGAATTTAAAGTTTATGTTATTGATAAAATAATCTTATCTCTAATGTGTGTAACATATTCCTTATTTGGGTTTTAACTCGTTTATAGAGTACAAGTTTATGTCAGCGCTTGACTCACAAACCAGCTTAAATTAAAACCTCCTACTAAACACTAATTACCTAACCCAAGTACTGATAATTTTAGTGTGAACACATACACACATACAGACAAGTATAGCCTGTAAATATAATCTGCAATTTATCCAAGGAAGTTCTAGCACTGGTAGTTCTCCGCGCCCCCCCCCCCCCCCCCCCCCCCCCCCCCCCCCCCCCCCCCCCCCCCCCCCCCCCCCCCCCCCCCCCCCCCCCCCCCCCCCCCCCCCCCCCCCCCCCCCCCCCCCCCCCCCCCCNTATTGAATCTTTCTCATGCAAGGATTAACTCCAATTTACTGCAAATATAGTTTCAGGTTCATTTATTTTTACTGTCTTCCTAAAACGATTATCTAGAATTAATAATTTCTTATAATGGAATGCTTGTTTCAAGTCCATCGCAAGATATTTTTTTTTCACTCTCTCAAAAGATATTAAATATGAAATAAAAATTATAAAGAAAATGTAATATTGTTTAGAACGTCTGAATAACATAGATAAAATCATATAGCGTGAGATTTGAAACAAAACATGTAATTTCTTCAATGCTAATTAGTAGTAGAAGTAAGTTTGATAGATGTAAGATTTGGTTTTTTGAGGGGGTGATTTCACTGTGTAATTCCGTTACAGCAGCTTCTAAAGGAGTTTGACGATGATGTCAGGAATATAGAAAAAAAAAGACCAGAGGAGAGGCAGACATATATTGATAATGAGGTCGTCGTACGTGACACCGTGATTATGGTATATTAATGAACACATGTGTGCATTATAAACATGGTCCAGTCCAGCCTTTCTTGATTGTGATGGAAGGATGGACTTCACATAGTCCCCTGTGTGTGTGTGTGTGTGTGTGTGTATGTCTAATAACCCGTGGCGCACTGGTGTACAAAATAGGTTTCATGGGCCATTTATGCCTCTTTCGTTTATCTTCAGAGCTCGTTGTTCAACACTATTTAAAATAAATATATTTCCTTTTGAAAGTATTATAATATTGTGTTTGTTAAGTACTGGCTGGGTCGAGAAAGTTTACGTCTCTTTTAGGGGTTCTGGGTTCTGAAATATCTGGTGTATTTATGAGTATTTCTTTATATATAATTTAAAAAATATGTTGATTGCTGACAGGATGGTGTTGGTTAGTCTACGGGTGAACTGTTCTTATACAATAGTATAACTATTTGTGTTTTATTTTTGATAAGAACATTTTATTTACATTTTTTGTTATTTCAACACTTAATGACGTCAAGCACATTTAGTATTGGTTGTTGGTGAGGGAGAGGCTGGGCTTTGATTCAAGGTCGGGTGTGCTAAGTGAGTTTTCCTCAAATGTTTTCACATTATGTCTCTACGCAAAATATGGATACATTTCTTATACATCCTACCTTAATAATCACAAACTTATTTGTGTAATTTATCTATATGCGTATAGTCGGAGTAGTGTCCTAAAATAAGCGGATTAAAAAAAAAGAGTTTCATATTTGATTGAAGATAACACATTTTAAACGTTAGTAAATATAGTTTTACAATAAGTTGAGTAATATTTATTTACTATTCTTTGTTTTCCGTTTTAAATGTTGTATTTCATTGTAAACAGGTACATACATTTTATAGTAGAAATATGATTGTAATTTTTGTCATATTATTCTATTTTTCATTTAAAAAGTTTTAATTTCATGTGCCAACATATATTTAATCTAAAAATAAATTTGTTTGGTAAGTAAACAAGAAATTAGTATCAGAAATATTGATATATTCTTCCATAACAATTTGATAAGGGAGACGGGAATTATTTTTATATATTTGAATATAGACTATATGAAAAATCAAAAAAATATTGAATTTGGATGATTAATATGTAAATAAATACAAGGTTTTAGTTACGAAACACTTGTCATGTATTTTGTTTGAAAATAAAATACTGTATGTTATTATTAGATAAACAAATTAAATTGGGATATTTGTATTTATTTCTTTTTCGGGAGTAGAAACAGTTTAATTCCAAAAATAAAAACTAGATGAGTGGACTTAACTCTATAGTTTCATTGAATTTTTACTTTTCCCTTTCGTCATCCTGATTTATATCTTGTGAGGGTGAACTAGCGAAGAAGGGTGTTTTAAAACAGGAGATTTTTATATCAGTTTGATATATATATCAGTTTGATATATATATATATATATATGTGTGTGTGTGTGTGTGTGTGCACGCGCGCAACTGAACCACTTTGTACATCACTGTGTGCTCCGGCCACAGCCTCATCACGTCCCTTGTCCACAGCTCTGTATCGGAGGTTGGATCAAGATTGTGCGACTTAACCTAATTACACCTCCGAAAAATATTACACATTCTTTGTAATTATTTTTACGATGCTAATAGATAGTCTTGAATTGGTGATGGTGGCTGTCGGGAGGAAGGAAGATGGGGGGGGGGGGCGAGAATTTCATCATCATTAAAATAATAATAATAAAAACCACGTGAATAGAGAGCTAGAAAAACTTCCTTTCGATATCTTTTATATTACACAAAAAACTAAATTAACAATCTTAAGCAATATAGTTTAATAATATGTTGTAAGAGTTTAATGTTTCATTTTTAAAAGCATTGGAATAAGCGTGTTTTTTTTTCAATTCGTTTGCCAGGAATCGATAAAATGAAACTATTTATGGTTTATTTTTCTTATTTAAGATGGATTGTCAGATCACGTAAAGCTATTTTGCATTATTTTTAAGTGTAAAATAAAATTATAGAACCAAAACAAAACCATTTAAAGTAAATGATGGTAGAGAATTTTCTTTTTCAAAAATAATGGTTGGGGTTTGATCTTGCTATTTTGATAGTGCCCAAATAGATTAAAGTAAAATGCAACTTATTAAAAGTTTCTTCCTTATATATTAAATATGTGTTTCATTTGAAGACTCTTTTTAGAGGGAAATGGAACACAGTGTTTTCTAACTCACAGTAAAAAATTGCATGTGCTCCTTTTGATCAATTATTTTTGATCATAAATAGGTCTTCATTTTAATGTGTGATAGATAAATAGTGAATATTGTAAGCCGTTTTGGAATTTAAAATAATGAATACTGTAATCTATATATTTATTATGCACACATTGCCAGGTATATAATATTTCTACAAAAGTTTCATTGGTGAAATGATGGTTTCCCCTTTCACAGTGATGAATTAATGGTCTGGGGCTGTATGTTTTTTCTCTTTTAGATTTAAATTAGTGTATAGCTCATGTGGTGATGTAATGAGTAAGTTCATAAAGCGCGCGTTAAATACCTCAAATAAATAAAAAGGAAATGAACTATTTGACAGTAGCTAGCCATTCCATGCTGTGATATTAAACCAAAACACATTGATAAGTAAGATGTTAAAGATATATTTTTTTTAAACTAACGTTTTTGTAATATATATTTATATTTTGTCCTGCACTGTTTTTTTTTTACTACCCATTATATCCGCATATTTGTGTGGTATTCTACATAGATCTGACTCACACATATACTCACACACACGCACATACACTGCGCGGTAGACATCACACACACATCTACACTCATACATTATCATGAACACATTCGGATAGTCGAGGCAATGCATCATTTTTCTCCAGAAAGTAACAGAGAGAAAAGAAGAGAACCTGTTTTCTTCAGCCGTGTAAAAGAGATGATATAAAACACATTAGTAGTTATTACGCATGTTCACATCGTATATATTTTAAGAGGTAGTGACATTGGTTACAAGTATTTTACTTGAAAGGTCTGGTTACAGACTTGTAAGGGGTCAACCTCCCGAATTTATTGTAACCACACTAACAACACTATAAAATATTGCTGTGATTTTGAAAAGAGAGAAAAAAAAACTCTGCACCTATTGTAAACTCCAATACAAGTATTTGGCACTCGTATGTAAATGTATTTATTGCTAAATGTCAGTTTCACTGAAATAGTTCTTGTTTGAAACAAAACAAGTGACTGTCTCTGAAGTAATTAATTTACATATGATCGTACAGATTTAATATCAGATAAACTAATTTTATTGCTCCGTTGATACAAATTTGACATACTCAACCATGAAAAGACTTATGTAATAAAACAAGATATAATCTAATTCATTTTCATTTCTATTCAAGATGCCGTGTAAAGATTTAAATGATATCGTTTCTTATGCGTGCATAGAAGTCACTCGTGTGTTATTTAAGGCTGAGTTTGTAAAATCAACAAATTGTAAATTTTCTAAACTATTCATAAAGACAAAGCAAAATCATTTTGTAAGCCCCGAATGTTTTGCAACTATTTGATTTAGTAATGAATTTAAATACTCATCTAATTGCAATTAAAATACATTAAGTCGTGGGGCATTGAAACATAAATTTTAGAGCATTTAACGTTAACTTTAAACAAATGAAAATAACACATTACTTACAAATTAACTTATTATAACAGAGCTGATCTATTTACTAAACACACAGCCATGACTGTTGGAATTTGGATAACAAAACGAATTCGTGACCAACTTAAATTCTTTAAATAAACTAAGGTGCTTTAAGGTAAGACTGAAGGAAACGCAAAATTCTGCCATTTTAAAAATTCAATGAAATCGAAGACAAAACCAGTTCGGGACATGAGTCTTGTTCAGGGTACGAATGGTTAACATAATATAGTACAAAAGTTCTGGTTATACAAGCCGTGAATTTAATCTCTCCGGATAGATGAAGGCATAATTCCAAGAAATTCATCCTCACCATCCTATTTATAGAGGTTATGATTATTATTTATTAGGTGTTGTGTCTTCCGACAGGTTCATTCCTTTTGTCAGTGAACTTTGACCGTCAATGCACCCTGTTCTCTGCCTTTTCTTTCAGCTCCCAGAATTTTCTTTTTTTCTTCAAGTTATCCGTTATTTGAATCCTCCTTATTCCTTAGCTCCCTTTTCCTTCAATCTTTCCTTATATGACCTTGTGCACAAGACAGCCTCTCCCAAGCATGTGTTCAATCCAGTTTGTTTTATACAGAAGAATCACATCCAAATGGGTTCTCTTCTCACCCACTCTTCTTGGAAATGCTTCATTTGTTCCCCTGTCTGTCCACCTGATCTTCTGAACACGTCTAGCACCACAGTTTATGGATTTATAAATACTCCATACATTGCGGTGCTCAAAATGTAGCATTTCATCAGTCTCTTCCCCAGTTCCAAACTCAACTTTCTGGACATTAGTAACCTCTTTAGGTTTAAAATTAGATAGCCTAATTTACCGTAGTGTTACCTGGCATCATATCACTCTAACCAACTTACCACCTATTTAACTTACTCTCTAGCATCAAGAAACTCGAAAGTTTGCGTAAGCTCGCCATTTAACCTTACCTTAAGACACCTCCATCCAATCCCTAATCGGACACCCAACCTCCTTTAAATCAATTTTAACGTTATTTTATCATCGACGTTTTGGTGTACCAAGCGGCCTTGTATCTTCAGGTTTCCCAACTAACATTTGGTGTACACTACTATTATCGCCCATATGTGCCACGACCACCTCACCTCATCCTGCGCACCTTTATAACCTTAAGCTGGAAGTGTAGGGAACGCTTGTTAAGGGCAGTGGTTTTGCAGTTTTCATAGAAAAACTTTTTTTTTTTTCAAAATAAATAAAATATTGCTCCGATAGAAACATATATTTTAGTTTTGTCCACATTGTGATATAAACAGTTGTTGAATTTCTGTCATGAACATAGCGGCATTTGATGATAAACTTTTTAAACGAAGAGAAAAAGTCATCATTAAATTCCAGGACACCCTTGACGGATAATAATAATAATAATAATAATAATAATTATTATTATTAGCACCGCGTCTTACTACCCGTTCGGGTTATACGCAATTACGCTAATGTGTAATGGTAGGGTGATTGTGAGATGAAATGAAGGACCTACAGTTTAACGTGGAATCCGAACCACGGTGGAGGCCTGGCATTCCTCACATTCACAAGATGTCTTGTCAGAGGTGAAGGAAGGGTTTGGTAATCAGATAAATCTTGACGGATAATTAACAACTGTTTAGGTCACCATATGNAACCACGGTGGAGGCCTGGCATTCCTCACATTCACAAGATGTCTTGTCAGAGGTGAAGGAAGGGTTTGGTAATCAGATAAATCTTGACGGATAATTAACAACTGTTTAGGTCACCATATGTATAAAATTAAACTGTATGTTTCTACTGGAGGAATATTTGATTTATTTTGACCGAAAAACTTTAAAAAAATACTGTCCTTAGCTCGCGTCCCCTACACTCCCACCTTAATACGGTTAAGGATACATACAAACCATAAAGTTCTTCGTTTATGAAATTCCTGTCACTTTTCTCGTTTGTTCATCCCTCTTAGGTACAAATTAATATCTTTCTCAGCATTTTATCAAAATCTCCCCCTTCTCCTCCCACTCTAACTCCCTCCAAAAAGCACAACAATTAAGGTACATTGAGTAATGTGGTGATTGTATTTTGTCTGAGCGCTCTCTTTGTCTTTGGTTCAGTGTTAACTTTGTTGTTGTCGGGTATCGCAGCCCTCATTAGTCTCGTGTATGTCGTGTGTTTTTGTTTGTTGTTTTTGTTAGCTATGACTTGAGGGTTAGGGGATGATGTTTAGGGTGTTTAATATTCTCAGCAGAGCTGCAAGGGTTGCAGAGGCTGCGGGTCGGATGGACTTGGAATACGAGATTGTTTTATTTTTAAGGTGAATAAAGTTGACTAAATATAGCTTAGCTAAGAATTAAAAAAATTACGACGTATGTGCGATAAGACTAGAATATTTGTTATTGTAATAATTAATTTTGCAATGTTTTAATGTCTTCCTTGCTACTCAATATAACTTGCTTTTGCAGTAACTTTAATTTTATTTTATTGTATGTATATTAAATTAAAACCAAGAACATAGCACACATTGCTTCGAAATTCTAAAATTGTATCACAAGTATCTTTTTTTATTTCAGTAAATAAACATTTCTTTTAAAACTACCCAAAATACAAAATGGTGTTAATAATTTATAAATTAATATAGTCTTTAATTGGATAACAACAAACAGGTCGCAACCCTCTCTATATATACAGTGCCGTGATTACTTTGATTTACAACCTGTATGTTTGTATTAATTGCATTTTTCCTGTATTAATTACAATCTTGTATTGATAACTTGGCAGCAAAACATAGCTCTCTCGTCGCGGTTGGCTGTGATGTCCGAGAGCTCGCTATACTATTGGTCGCTAATATGTAGCTTACGCTTCCACACGTCCATCCCGGACTCGTCCTTAAAATATGAGTTAAGAATGACCCTAAGCACGGGATGAATCCTGGATAGCTCGTTGGTAGATCATTGTCGAGGTTTAGCCAAAGATCCCTGGTTTGATTCCCATGTTCGGGTGTCATATTTAACTAATTTAAATGGATTAAGTAATCTTTAATTGTAACTAGATTTAAAGGATTAAATTTACGTTTCCTCTACTCTAGTGTAGAGTAGAATTTCCATATGAAAAGCCTGTTAAATTTTCGGCCAAAATAAACATAATTTAACTATTTTCTTTGTGATATTTTAAAGGTATTGCTTATATATTTCGATTAAACAGCTATATCTTATAAAGTGAGCTTACGTATGAATACGTGAAAGTTGATCTCGGAACTTTTTTAGCTGTCGGATAAGACTCTTGCTCTGAAAATTGGGCTGTATATAAGTAATATCCAATTATTGTTTTAACGTTGTAATATACACCTATACTACAACGTAGTTTAAAAAATTGGTCAAATGTAACAAAGTATTTTGACTTGCAACCAATCATGATGCTGAGTTCGTGCATATACTCTAGCATGAATTTGATTTTTATTTATAACTCTTCACAAATACATATAGACAAGCTTCGGTGGCCGCATAGTCTAACGCGCTACTTTCGTGTTAGATTAGACTGCCGATGACGGGAAGATCAAAGATTAAATCTCGATCGGGTGTACTAAGGGTGGTTTTCCAAAATAACTTTCCACACAAATGCGGGTACACTTCCTTTGAATATAACTTTCATAATTACTAAAACTCTTAGCCTAATTAGTACATAGCTATGAAGCAGTGCTAAAAACATATAAAAACACATAGATATGGATATAAAAAACATAGATATGGATTTGTGTTATTTTATTTACAATCAACGTACTAATGGAAATATCAAAACTAACTTTGAAAGTAAATTGTGCCATATTATTACTCTTTATTTACCGAAGAAAATCAGGGGTAAATAAAATAACTCGTTGAACTACCTAACGGTGAGTCATTAGATCAATTTTGTGGAAGAAAGGGATAGAGAGAGATATCTAACTCAGCAATAAAAAAAAAAGTAGAACGATATGGTTGCAATTTTTTTTAACTCTGAATACCTTTACTAAGAATCAGATGAAACGTGTGTTGGATAATACTTGGATCATTTTGATTATTTATCGA
Source organism: Timema douglasi (assembly GCA_901482245.1). Lineage (NCBI taxonomy): Eukaryota > Metazoa > Arthropoda > Insecta > Phasmatodea > Timematidae > Timema > Timema douglasi. The sequence goes on from CABEEJ010003188.1 coordinate 83,390, forward strand.
TTTTTTTCCATCTTGGTATACTGAGAGTGATTTATTACCCCGAAAATGGTTCCCAACTCTTCCTTAACGCATAAAAAACCTCTTTCACGTTAAATGTATTAATTTTAAGCTTTTTTAAGGTGTGTGGATTTGACGATACAGTTCGATTTTCATAGAAAGAGATTTGCTTATCTGCCAGCTAAAAAATATGTTACTAGATATACTTACACGTTTATGTCAAGCTATATGATCAGCAGCTGCTACTTTTGATAGATAATATCAATCAATATCTATAAAATAATACTAATAATTTTTTTAAATGTTATAATTTTTAGCTGAAATATTGTTGTGTGAATTTTATCAAGGTTTTTTCATTGAAAGTTAGATGGTATTTGTGTCAAATATTTAAAACAAAAGTTCTTCGTTTTGTTAATATTTTACCAGTTTATACCATCAACACTCAAAATAGGACGCTTGATTAAAGTAGTGTCCATGTGAATCTTTGGAACCATCCACTTAAAATGAAATTTCACGAAGTTATCCATCCATCCACCTATCGTGTTGGTCCGGCACATCGGTGATAAAGCTAACAACGTTTTGGTCCCGAGACGGTTGTGTTGGCCTCACTGCAAGCGGTGTCCTCACAAAGCCAAACACTCGAGTGTTTAGGAAAAATACCATCTCTGTCTTTGTCTGGAGTGGTCCAGGACTCTCGACGAGTTTGTCTCTGTGTTTGTATGTTTGTTTGTTTGTTTGTTGAGCCATCATGAGTGGACACACCCCTCTCGCCTAGGAACAGGGGTGGCCATCGCCACATGGGAGTCATTTGTCAACTGACAAGCACGTTTAAAAAAATGTATTTAGCGTTGTGTCTTACTAACCGTTTGGGTTATGCTTCTATGTACTAGGTACGCTAATGGGTTAGCACACGAATGTGTGTGATGTGACTTTTCCCTCTATTTACTCTGCTTTTACAATATCAGCCCCGCAAATACTTTTTTTTTTTAAGCACCGCGTCTTACTACCCGTTCGGGTTTATACGCTTAAATACTAATGTGTTAGGGATTATAAATGTTTAATTTAGAGGAAGTACACCCGCATCGGCGTGGAGGAAGAGTGGATAAACCACCCTCATTGCACCCTACCGGGATCGTACCCCAATCTCCCCGTCTTAAACAGTCTAGTCCAACACAAGAGTAGTGCGTTAAAACACGCAGCCACCGAAGCGGGTCAGCAAGCACGTTAAATAAGAGAGTGGTTTTAAAAGAACCCCCCCTCCACCGAATTGGCGGCCGCATGGTCTAAAGCATCACTCTCGATATACATACTGGACTGCTGATAATGGGAAATTGGGGTTTGAATCTCGGTCGGGTGTACTGAGAGTGTTTTTGTTTTTTTTACAAAAGCGTTTTCCATTCTTTTACAATGCAAATGCAAAAAATGAGTTTTTGGGAACACTTTTATCACAATGTATATAAATATATAAATACATGTATATACATATACTGACAAGACATCTTGTGAATGTGAGGAATGCCAGCCAGGTCTCCACCGTGGTTCGGATTCCACGTTAAACTGTAGGTCCTCCATTTCATCTCACAATCACCCTACCATTACACATTAAGCGTAAGTGCGTATAACCCGAACGGTATTAAGACGCGGTGCTAATAATAATAATAATAATATATAAATATACGTTACTGTGGATTCCTACCTCTGTTGAAAAACAAGAGCATAACTGAAATGTGGTCACGTGAGGAAATCTAAACCAATTGCAATATCTCAGCGCTGAGAGTGTCTTTAGGCATGAATAGAAACAGAATCTCAGCGCTGTCAGCGCTTCTACATACATTTGGTGTGGAAGACACCAGTCTCTATCAGTGCGCGTGTGTCTAAAACAACATATTCAATACGCGCATGCTCATATAAACCGTTCTATTGTCAGCTCCTAATCCATCAAACTTCACATGGTTATTTCACTCTTATATCCAAACAGCATCCGAAACCAAGTACAGTAGATTCTTGATGTTTTGAGATAAGGATCCACCTGGTGCAGTTCCTTTTACATAAGATAAATTATGTATGATAACGTGGGTAAACAACGATCATATATAAAAACACAGACAATCAATTCTTAAGATTTTTTAAATTTTATTTTAATAAAACGTAGGCCTATATATTTACGAAACATTGTGTGTGTTTTCTAATAAAATATGAATATTAATAAATAATTAATATGGGCCTATACTCCTATTAAATACTTTTCATGCTTAAAATTGTGTTAAAATTAATAAATAATTCCTGCTATTTCACGTAATTCAAGTTTTCGATATTTCTAGATGAACCCGTCTCCACTTTGCTCAAATAATTGAGACTATACTGCAGCTAAGAATCTGGTTGGTCATCAACTAAATCACAACGTGTCAACGGTCAGGAGCATTCCGAAAGGACTTTCAACAAAACTATACGTTATCGTCGTGATCCGGCATTTTTAATTCTAGCAAATATAAATTTTGAATAAAATACAATGCTGTCATCAATGAATTAAGATCTGGTTCTTTAGCAGCAACAGCAAAGTCATACGTCGTTTAGGAAAAATGTATTTAAGTTTTACTAATGTTCATGAGACACTCGCTACGATTGCAGGTTCATTTAAAAAAAATTAATATGAAAGGAACTAAATACATTAATATTAAGGATTCACGTACACAAGATAGTCTTTAACATTCATTGCTAGATACACTATAGAAATATTTCATTCTTTTTTTAAGCACTGCATTTTTTTTAGCACCGCGTCTTACTACCTGTTCGGGCTATACGCCTATGCACTAATTACACTAATGGGTTAGGGATTAAGAAGGCTTAATTGAGAGAAAGTGCACACAAATATGCATGATCATATTTAAAGATTAAATGTCCATGCGATGGTAGTAAACGCTTTAAACTTTGAGGAAAGACCAGTAACGGCTAAGTCCCTTTCAAACAACCCGCCAGGGATCCAATCAACCTCCAGAAAAGTGTTTTCCGACCAGTGGTACGTGGTTTCGCTACTACCGGCCCGCGAATACATTCTTAGTGGGGTTTTTTCACTGCGTCTCACTATCCTTTTTTCGGGTTCCACTGCTTTAGGAGATGACTAACTTATTATTATATTTATGTATGTACAGGATAATAGCGCTTAATATAAGGATACACAACAACTGGACCTATACTAATAATATGCTGTTTGGGGAACTGTATTATACCCGATACCACAGAGCAACACTATCGACTCTCTAAAGCAAACATCGGCAACTGGTCTATCTTCAGTCGATTGCATAATAAAAACTACATAATCGCGATCTTTTGAGTCTTCTAAACTTGCAAATAAATCAATTAATTTCTAATAATATTTTAGTGTGACCAAAATTACCTTGATCATTCACAATCAGTTATAAGATGTCACAAGAAAATTAAACAGTTTAGTATGAAAAGACACATTTTATTTTTTCTATATTGGTTTTTAGGTAGGTGGGTACATAAATATTTGAGGAAGATTTTTCTTTAGCACTCCGTCTTACTACCCGTTCGGGTTTTACGTTTATGTATAAATTTACGCTAATAATTTTAGGAATGAGGAAGGATATATTTATAGGAAGTATTCCCGTATTTGAAGGTTGAATTAAGGAAATAAATATAGAATGTGTTTAAAAATAAAGAGTCAAAAGGTAGAGTGTAGAAACGATGGGTGATCGTGGTACCTTTGATAAGTTCAATCGATAATGTCCATCGTCGCTAAAAATTGTGGTTAACCCCTGTTAAATTGGAATCGAACGCGAGTTTCATTGATTAGTAGGCAGAGGCTCTACCGTGGGAGGTTCATATACCAAGTTCCTCCCTCTAACACTTGGTGAAATGTGATATACACAACACACCAGTGGTTTTCAACCTGGGTTACGCGTACCCACGGGGGTATGTGACATCTAAGGAGGTAAGCTAAATTATATATATATAATTTCATAATTCTTCAGGAATAGTCAAGGACATATATAATGCTACCAACAAGAATACTGTACCTTAAGGACAGGCGTTCTGGGGCCACAATTTTTATTTTAGATGTAGATTATAGAATATAATTATATAGGGCCTATTAAGCTTGCATTATGCACCAACAAATTTTGGGAGCACAAAGTTGAAGAGAAATTATATCTGAGGGTACGCGAATACCACTTCAATATACGATAACATTTCTAAAGGAATCGAACTTGGGTTCCCTCGGACTGGTAGGCATAAGCACTACCGTAACATGAGTGTGTGCACATATGTTATAGAGTCATCCGTCTACCTTTTGAGGAACTGTGTTATACCCAATGCCAAAATGTTACTCTCTTTACCTTCTAACAGAATCGAACTTGGGGGCCCGCTTAGACCGGTAGGCAGAAGAAGCCCTACCGTAAGATGAGTGTGTGCATATATGCTATAGAGTCCTCCGTTGGTGTTCCCGTCTCCCCTAATTGATGCACGACTAGGTGTATAATTACCATCCTCAAGTCAGGAACAGCAATTACAATAATCTCCATATTCATTCATTATACAGTTATTGTATTGTAAGTATCTTGCCACACCTTGAGACTATTTAGCATCAAGATCCCCATATGAGCATGGGTGCATATTGTTTGACGAGGTGGTTAATGGTCATCGGTTTTACTCAGAAAAATATTTGTTTTCATGGGGCATTTTTTTTTAATGGTTCTTTTGAACTTTGGGTGGGGCTAATGACCTCAAAGTCTCTCGCTGAAGGTGACAAAACAATATTTTACAATAAAGTTCATCCATCCTGAAATAAAACTTATCCAAAGTATATAATAACTTATGTGGCTGGTTATCCCCAAACATTCCCAAAACATTACTTATTACATCAAATGAAATTTAAAACACAAATAAATTTTAAATCACAGTAGTAAGAAACTACATCTACAAGGGCGAACAATAGGCTAATTAACTCGAACAATGGGCCAATTAAGTGCTAGGGGGTGGGGGGA
>CABEEJ010003189.1:0-66445 GCA_901482245.1 Timema douglasi
GATGTCTTGTCAGAGGTGAAGGAAGGGTTTGGTAATCAGATAAATCTGTGCCGGGACCGAGGATTGAACCCCGGCCGCCATCACAGGAGTCTGACACCTTAACCCTAGACCACCAGGTCACCGACTACACGTTAATAATAATCTATATTCTCTCCCCCCTTTTTATAATTTCTTACCATGTTTGTTAGGTTAGCTTTATCTTCCTTCTCTAATTAAATTAAGTATTTTCTTTCTGGTTATTGTTTGATGCTCTTAATTCTTAATTTTCGTCTTATATTTTTCATAATTTTACATTGGTTTTCCTCAGACCTGATGATGGCGTTTGTACGTCGAAACGTGTAGTCTGTCAACCGGCCCTCTGGCATCCAAGGTTTAAGGAGAGGAATTAAAACCAGCTAAGGAACACTTATATACTCAACAACTTTTCTGTATCAATTTTCTCATTCTACATAATTTAGACTCTGTTTAAAGACCTCACTTATAATTATCGTCTCTAACCTATAGTAAAGAATTTTTTACTTAATTTCCCTGTTCAATACAATTGGTAAAATTTTAACTTTTCCTTTTGACAACTCTGGATCTATCATAATATTATCTTTAAACTTAATGTTAACTTTTTCACTATAATTAATATATCTTACTTAGTAATGTTTTATTCATTAACATGTAACCTTAGAATATGTGATTTTTATTGGTAGGTATTGTCTAATTTTAATATGTTTTTTGTATTTGAACCTATTCCGTATTTAAAATGTTCTTGTTCTACTTAATTCACATACCTTAATAAGAATTATAAGTTAATGTTTTTGCTATATGTTTGCCATTATTTTATTCAGTATATCTATTCTTATATATAATGTAATATATATTTATTCAGACTTGTTAGTATCTATAACTATTCAAACTCTTATAATCTCAATATTTTTATCTCTAATTAAAAATATTTTTTTCTATCTTTAATTTTTTCCTTATATTTCATATATATTATATCTTTTCACTTATAATCAGATCCTTTTGTTATTGTTTATTGGGTGTTCCTTGAATAATTAATTAGTATTAAATCAGGTTTGTTTAAAAGGCTTTATACATTTTAATGGTTACTATTTTGTTTATTAAGTTTATGGTGTACAGCAGTATTTGCTTCTTTGACAGACTTTCAAGAAGAAGACAACCACGGGACTCCGGGAATTCAACCGTAGCAGGCAGATAGCCAAAACCCGTTGGAGTTTTTTTCACCGAGGATAGAATTTTCTTAGTGTATTGCGACTGGTTCATGGGCAATTAGCGTGCTGTCTTAGATTTTTGAGAAATATCAGTGTATTTTCTACCACCAGCGTAATTATAATGTGTTAATTAATTTCAGAATACTGGGATCAGTACGAGGAGTATACAGGCCTAAGGGAGCACATAGCACCCGCAGAGAGTTTAACAGCTTGTGTGTGGCCGCCGCCCCTGGAGACAGGTGATGTGGTGGTGGGAATAGATCTCCTAGATGAGGTCAGTGCTCAAACCAGTGCCACTGCCTTCACCCTGCTGCCAAGTGCCACCTCTCAGGGCCCTACCGACGCCACTTAAAATGCTATCCCTGGTGTTTGGTGTGAATTGAACTTGATATATTAGCTGATATGTAAGTTATACATTCTATATTTTAGTACCATCTACAAGTAACTACACTATAGATACTAATTTGTAAATAGACAGTTTTTACGTAAGAGTTATTTGCGCGCTCTCTTCCTCCACACTGCCGTTTTTTGGACGCATATCTACTAAACCTTTGTCAACAGCCCATTCCCAAGTTCAACCAAAAGAGAGTAAATTATAATTGGCGTTTTAGTCACGTTTACATTATGCTGGATCAATATTCAGCCGTAACCTTAACTCGCTCAATAGCATATCAGTATACCAAACTTTTGGTACCGGGTTCGATTTCTGACATGGTTAAAAATGTTGATTTGGTAAATTATCAATCAGTGGACAGGGTTTGTTGATGTTATAGGGTTGAAATTTTATGTATAAAAAAAGTGGCCCAAGCTTTAGTCTGGAAAAAAATAAAGGATATAAATTAAATGGTTTTATTTAATATCTATTAAGAGAAAACTTAATTCGGACCGTTAAGGTAGCTTATTAAAAGCTATATATCTTAAATGATAAGTGTGTTTGTAGAGTCGAAACGTTAACTCGTTCTATAGTATGTCTGTATACCAAACTATTGGTACTGGATTCGATTCCCGTAACAGTTTAAAATGTAGCTTTGATAATTTATCAGTCAGTGGACAAGGTTTGTAGATTTTCTAGTCTTGCCATTTTATGAATAATAAAGTGGCCTGTGCTTCATCCTGGAAAACAGTAACGGATATAAATGAAATGTTTTATTTCATTCAAAAAATTAATTTGGACCATTAAATATTTTTTCTAGCATCAATATATATTTTTAGCAGATTTTTTTAAGATATGATTTCCACCATTACCTTATTTAAAGCTAGATTTATTCAATCGTTAGCACGGTGTCGTAAACTTGGTTACTTATCGAAATAACAGATGGCTTTGCAAGTCACTTTAGAGTCGAAAACATTTTGTGGGCAGAATTGTTACCTTTACGAAATAGCAGATGGCATTGCAATTCATTTTAGAGGCGATTTTTTTTTGCACCTTACTGATCAATTATATGAGCTATATAGCAGGCGTTCAAATACATACCGAAATATTAATTAACAGGGGATAATATATTGTTGCCTTAGCCGATTATTAAAAAAGAGAGAGAACCCCTATATTGGTTTGTGAGCCAAGAGTTCCGGGTTTGATTCCCTGGAAGGGGTGAACATGTAGGTTTAACCGCAATGGACTGTATTTTGTAGCTGTCCTAAGATGCAAGTGTATTTTATTACTCGCACACTTTATGAAGGGTTCAGCGCTAGGTTCCTAGCATAGATGAAAATTTGGATTTACCCTTTACTAGTGATAAATTAACTGCCATGGACTGTATTTATTACAAATACCTTTTGAAAGATCCAGTTATCGATTCCCTACATGTATGCATATGTAGGTTTAACATTTCATAGTGATAAATTAGCTGCCATAGACTGTATTTATTACTCATACTTTGCGAATGCGGGTATCAGTTAAAGCAATTATAACAACATATTATATTTTGATTTATCATTTTAATACGTAAATTTGCAGAAAATAATTATATCTCAAGTTTTTATGCTTTTGTATTATTTAGTTCAATTTAATGGTGGTTTTTCCCGGGAGACAGTATTACGGCACCACCACCGTCCGTGTCTCCCCTTCACACCCTATAAGCAGCAACACCGCCTCGGTGCCAGGAAGTCAAGATTCAAGCCCAAGCTGTAGTAAAGCAGACAGAGTCCATGGAACTTTGTCAACCAGTGGCGACGGATGGACAATCTTCAGCACTCCAGACAGGAATTAGTGGCACGGTAAATCAGGTTGGTGGAGCTTTGTCCAACTGTATCTCTCTTCGAATCGTTGAAGAGAGAAAATAACAACTGAGGCGTTTCTTTTATACTGGTAGAGAAGTTACCGTACTTCTTGGTGCTCCAGTAAGCGAAGAACAAATTTATTTTTTGCTCAATTGGCTGCAGGACCATGATGTAAGCACCGATGATCATGTCGGCTTAATTTTGAATAGTACGACTTGACGTTGACCCCTGTATATGTCTCATTTAGGCGGGATTATCAGTCAGACGCTCAAGCCTAGATCGATAACGTAAGTCGCGTGTTGCAAAGTAATAATTTGTTCTTGAGTACGGCACCACTGTTCGTTAAACTCAGCCATTTTAAGGAGCCTCGTGGGAATGCACTGTATTGTGATAAACTTTCTCCCGCTATTACATATAGCAGTAATAACAAATTAACCATTATTTTTCAAAATGGCAAAACTCTCTGCCTTGTTCGTGGGTTGAATGTCACCAAAGCTATATGTTATAATTAAAGAAAGCCAGGATATATGGACGTAAACACGTTTAGGCAGCTCAAATAGGGTCGTCACATTTAAAAACTCAAAGCAGAGGAACCATGTCGTGATGCCCGTGTGAATCTTGTGAAATTTGGTGGTAGAATCACTGAACTGAAACAATTTCAAAAATATATTTCTCCGAATACAAAATTACTGTGTTCGAGGAACTTCGGGGAGGCAGGTCCCTTATGAGAGGCCTACACCTCCCAAACATTCCTTTAATGGCTAACTTAATTTGTATTTTCACTACTTTAAGCAAAACCATTTTGACGTTATAGATTCCTTGACAGCCGCATTTAAGTGCTCGTTCTTTTGCTGCGAGTTCTTAGTGCCATTTTATCATGAGAATGGGCACAAATGTGAATCCACGTACAAAAAGTGTTACGCTAAAATGGTTTGCAGTGGAGGTTGAACTGTGACATGTAAATACTGTAGCGCTGGTTCACAAACCAGTCATGTTTTTTTGATAACCAAAGCGTCCCAGTTTTTTCAAAGGTCACATGTTCGTTTGTGATGTCAAAAAGAATTGTGAGGTCTTTAGGCAATTTTTAAGTTTGGAAAGATCAAATTGTTCACATAGGTGTTATGAATTTTTCATAGAATATGTGATACATAACGTTTTTAGGTCGTTTCTGCTATATGAAGCAAGCCCCATCCAAGCCGTCACTGGAAATAAGCAATTTAAGGTTTGTATTCTATGATTTTAAATGCCGACAATAAACTCTTCTTAAAGGTGCATTCAACACGTACTTGCACGAGCCTAACCACGTGTTGTACAGACGTGTTACAAGGCCTGCCTTCATATCGATGTAAATGACCATCATTGCACCGAATGCGGGAGCGATAGGACTTGCATATTCAAGAGTTATACCAAAATGGCCTAATTTTTCGAATTTATAGAGAAAATTAAACAACAAAACTTAATGAAATATCACCCTTCTAGCCCATAATGCGAAAGGCTATGGTGGGAAATTTTATTTTAAAATAAATGATGGAGGTTAAAATATGGACTCCAGTACTCATAATGAAAAGTATGAAAACAATGTTCATGCATTACAGCCCGTTCCATTTTATTGAATCGCTCAACTTTCTCCTGGAGTCATTGTCCAAGATGCCTAAGACATTCGACTTGGACGAGTCTTTGGCCAAGAGACATTTCCCCCATTTTTTAAGAATACGTGGGGTATAGGGGTCCTTTGCTGACAAAAGAGGTTTACAGCATTGTTTGAGGGAAAGCAGCACTTAAGAAGTGGTTTTAAAAATCACAAAAAAAAATTATGTCTTAGATTTTAACTGTGAGTTAGAACTGGATTGCGTGAAAGATATAGAGCTCCTACGGAAGGCATGCATGCAGTTTAGAGACATGCTTGTGGAAAAATCAAAGGTGGATACTTTCAGAAATGCGTGTTCGATTGCAGGAGTGGCAATGTTGTTTTACCACCCAAGTAATCTAAAACAGAATACCTTCGGTATCATTCCTAACGGTGGCTACTGGTGTGCAGAACAACAGTCACACGTTGCTGTGCAATGGTTCTATCTGGAGGCCCACCGACGTTGTGTCTTTATCCTTCATGTGGGTATCGACCGTGAGGAAGATGTGTTATGGCAACGTGTAGATGATGTTGTTAAGGCTGGAAATACCCCCACCATCTTCCATATCTGGCGCTGTTATTAGCCTGGGTGCCCTCTTTGTTATCCCGAAAGGAACACTCCTATCAAAAACAGCCTCCGTGAGACCATTGAGGCATACTAAAAAGCATCCATGGCCTGCTTGCAGAAATTTAAGAGTGCCGACTACATGGTCGTAGAGATGTGGGAGTGTAAAATTATATCTTTGATTTTAACCGTGAGTTGGAACTGTATTGCGTGAAAGATGTAGATATCCAACGGAATAATCGCCTAAAGTTTAAATATATGATTATGGGAAAAAAAGAGGTGGATCTTTTCAGAGAGTCGTGTATGATCGCAGGAGTGGTCATGTTGGTTTGCCACCGAAGTTATCTTTACCCTTAACTACCATGGAGGGGTCATATGAGACCCCATGCAGTTTAGTTTCTAGATATCTCGGCAGGGTAAGTTGCTATCGCCCTGCAATTCCATGTAGTCCCAGTGCCCGCCAGGCTGTGTAGGAGGCAAGTTTTGTTTGTTGTGTGTCCTTGTGCGTTCAAGGTTGAGTGCTTATCGGGGTCATTTTTGACCCCGCCATGGTTGTAACGTAGTTGTTTTTCATAAAAGTTAATTGTATTTCTTAAATTCTAAAATATATTACTGCGTGTGCTTTTGTTGTTGTTGAGTGAATAATTTGTTTTTATTACAAAGTAAGATGGCCGAAAGAAACCTAGCACGTAATTCAGAAGAAATTGTTATACTTTTAGATGCTGCTTTGTCTGATAACGATGCAGCTTCTGAGACACCAGATGCACCACCAGAAGAAAGTGACCATGATACAAATTCAGATATGTCTGCTGACGATTCAGATTATGTTTATAGTTCTGGTGACTCTGATGATAATGACGTTGATGTTCCGCCACGGCAGCCTGAGCCCCAGCCTCGTGTTTCTGCTCATGTATTGCTTGGCCGCAGAACCAAGAAAATGATCAAGAATAATGTTCCACCATTTAAGTGGTCTTTGGATCCTCCACCAACAAGCCGTGTGCGTTCCCATAATCTCGTAACCAAACTTCCTGGTATAATTGGTGATGCTCGAATCAACAAGCCACAAACACCTATTGATGCTTGGCGACTTTTTATAGACAAACAAATGATACAGTGTATTCTTGTAAATACAAATGAAAAAATAACTGACATGGCAGCAAAATTTAGATTGCCAATACACTCAGCACACTGATGAGGTTGAGTTGGAAGCATTTTTTGGTTTACTGCATTTAGCCGGTGTGTTCAAATCCAATCATGAAGATGTGACTTCATTGTTTGAAACAGATGGAACAGGTAGAGACATATTCCGAGCCACAATGACCAAAAACAGATTTTTGTTTTTTCTGAATGCTTTGCGGTTTGATGATGCTACAACGAGAGAACAACGTAAAGAGAATGATCCACTTGCAGCTATATCTGAAATTTTCAATGAATTTGTTGTGAATTCACAATCTAACTACTCTTGCGGACAGTATGCCACAGTTGACGAGATGCTAGTCCCGTTCAGAGGAAAATTCCGATACCGTGTGTACATGAAAAGTAAACCAGCAAAATATGGTTTAAAAATATTCATTTTGTCTGATGCTAGAACCAGCTACTTTGTAAACGGATTCATTTACTGTGGAGGACTAGATGTACCAAATCCTAGAAATTTATTAAAGCCGACTTTAACGGTTTTGTCTCTGATTGAACCAATTACACAAACAAACCGTAACGTCACAGGGGACAACTATTTTTCTTCGATAGAACTTGTTGATGAACTGAAGCGAAAGGGACTAACATATGTGGGAACAATGAGAAAAAATAAAATAGAAATACCTGCCCGTTTCTTGCCTAATAAAACCCGAAAACTTCACTCAACAGACTTTGCCTTTACAGCAGACAAAACACTCCTGTCTTACGTGTCAAAAAAGAATCGGGCAGTTGTTCTTGTTTCTTCTATGCACCATGAAAAATCTATTCTGGATCGTGATGACAAAAAACCCGAGGTCATTGACTTCTACAATACCACTAAAGTTGGAGTAGATGTCTTGGACCAAAAATGTGCGAACTTTTCAGTCGGTCGTCGTACTAGAAGATGGCCAATGGCCATCTGGTTTGCAATAATGGATATTGCTGGAGTTAACGCACATGTTGTTCTTCAAGCCGCCAAACATACTGATGATTCTCACCGTCGCCTGTTCCTTGTCTCACTAGGAAGAGACCTAATAAAAAAGCACCTACTTCGACGGTCTACAGTAAAAACCCTACCACGAGAACTGCGTTCAATAATTTCAAAGAGCTTGGGCGCAGGAGGAGAATTTCGACCTGCTGATGACCAGCAACAAAACCCACCAAAAAGACGGAGGTGCCACATTTGTCCACGCAACAGGGACCAGAAACATGGTACCTCATGCTCCAAATGCTTCAGAGGAGTGTGTAAGAATCATAGCACCCAAGAGATCGTCTGTGATGACTGCACTGATTGATAGGGAGGTGAGTTTAATTTGAGTAATTTCAAAATATCAATTTTTGTTACTAAAAATTGCCCCCACCAATTTCAAAAGGTAAACAAATATTTTTTAAAAATTCGCAGGTAGCCAGGAACACCATTTAGGGACTTGGAACTGTGTTGAGTTTAATAAAATAGTGTTATATTAAGATTTTGTGATCATTTTGGTAAACTGTGTTTTAAAATATTTCATTTGTGACTTTTTTTGAAAAAATAACAGTATCTTTATGTCAAATAAAAGAAAATAATCAAATAATGGTGTACTATTCTTTCTAATATGTATATGAAGAATAAATAAAGGTTTTTGTATTTTTATCGATAAGTTTATTTTTTTCCCAAGCAAAAAAATATTGGGGTCGCTCATGACCCCATCATGGCAAATGTGTGACTTTTTTTTACCATGGTAGTTAAGGGTAAGGAGAATAGCATCGGTATCATACAAAACGGTGGCTAACCGTGTTCAGACCAACAGTCGAACGTATACATACAATGGCTCTGCTGGGAGGCCCACTGACTCTGTGTCTCTATCCTTCATGCAGATAAGGGACGTGAGGAATATATGTTAGGGCAATGTGTAGACGGTATTGTTAAAACTGGAGATATCACCACTCTCTTTTGGTTCTGGGGCTCTTATTGGTACGGGTGCCCTCTCTGTTATCTTGACAGGACCACCCCTATCAAAAACAGCCACCAGGAAACCATGCATATGCGTTATGAAGCGAACATGTTTTAGGTGGAAAATTATAAGAATACTGGATACGTGGCCGTAGAGATGTGGGAGTGTAAGTTTAATGCTATAAAATGCACAGACAAGGACTTGAAACTATTTTTACTCCTGATAGAGGTTAACGACAAGGAGCCCCTCATTAACAGGGACGCATTCATTGGCTGGCGTACAAATTGTATCAAGCTCTTCCACGAAAGAGACCTTTTTTCTGGAGAGAAGATCAAGTACATGGTTGTATGTTCATTATATTTCTACGTTTGTAAGTACAAACAATTTCCCATTTGCAACCCCAAAATTCACTTGGAACCAAATTGTTCGTTTATGGATGAAGTAGAAGGCATAGCCAAAGTTAAATTGATGCCTCCGCGGGATTTATTCATGCCCATATTGCCTACATAGACGCAATAGGCGCATAGACGCATAGGCGCAATATTGTGCAGGAAATATGGGGAGGAGAAAAACCAGCTCAATAACAAAAAAAGATCGCTGGTTGACATGCGTATGGGTGATTAACGAGATCCAGTAAGCTGTTGAGAAATGCTACACCGTTGAATCAGTACACGAATGTGGTAGTACAATGTATCTATTTACGATAGTCATACACGTTCTGGTGGATTGTTTCACGGATACATTGATATATTTTTTTAAATTAAACAAAATGCCAGTGGATGGCCATAATTGTGTACCTCACAAGATGAGAAGTTACATTCAAAATTATGAGGAAAGGGGAGGAGTAAAATTAGATTTTGGCTCTATTTGTAAAAACCTTGTTCTCCGCACTCTCGATAAACTGTTTTTAATTTCGCTATGGGGAAAGTATGAGCAAAGATACAATTTACCACACGTAGCCTTTATTAACAAATATCAGGGTATCCACAAGTATCTGAAAAAGCCGTACATCACCGTGGACAGCGTCATTGATGTTAATGAGGAGGTCATGTTTCTCAATTATAAGAATGTGCGAGAAGCTTTGCTCTTTAACCTTAACACAAATGTGGTGGTGGCATGCTACACGACTGCTATGGCTAGGTTTCATTTGTACAGCATCCTTGTCAAATGGGGGACCACGATTTGTATCAAGATCCAGATAGCGTTCTATTCATGGAACGCTCTGGCAAATGGAGTGCAGCGACATTACGTTCCGGGAAGCTATATGAGCGTCTAAATATCTAGCGGTCTCAATAATTATGCGTACCTAGTTTGTGTTGGTTGGGATACAGCCAATCACAAAAACGGTGTGCAAGGTTCGCGGGATCACTATAAACTATGGAAGCAAGTATGACGTCAATTTTGACGTTTTGAAAGCGATGGCCATTGAATAGTCCACGGAAAAATACATAAATACCGCAAAAACTTGTATTAAAAGGTCTTTCGACTGTATTTACTGTTTCGCAGAAAAAAGTCTACCGGCCAGTGGACATCAAATACCAGATAATCGATCCCGTTTTTGTATCAGAGTCCTTGTAAACACGCTCACCACAAATATAATTTGATCATTTAGACGGACTAAATAATCACTTTTTTTTTTTACTTTCACTCTAGACAGTTCCACTGACATACATTTTTAAAACATTAGAGATTTTTTCATAACTTTTTTTCTGTATGGAAAAACACATATTTTTTATTGATTTATTTTATACACCCGGGATGCATTTTTTATATTTTTTTTACCCCCAGTACAATCCTTCAACTACCTGATTATATCTGGGAAAATAGAACTAGTTGATTGTATATATTTTAGTTCTTGTTAGTTTTTTCCCATACATATTTTAAATTAAATTCATTTGAATATATAAATATATTCAAATACTCCATAAACTGGAATTTGTAAATTAATACTGAAGACACTATTCCCTCTAGAAATTAAATGAATTTATTTTTGTTTCCTCCACACCTAAAAATGTATAATTTACTTCAATGTTTAAGATATATTCTATAGCTAACATATTTTGTAAGGAAATATTCAAATTATACTTTTCATGGCGTGAGCCAAATTTCTATAACTTTTATTTGTGTGTAAATAAATATTCGAAGCACACTTTTTAGGGCGTGAGCCATATTTTTTAAACTTTGATTGTTGTAAATAAGTATTCCAAGTATACTTTTAATGGTGTGAGATGTATTCTAAAACTTTGATTTGCTTAAATAAATATTCCAATTATAATTTTCACTGTGTGAGATATATTTATAAATAAATATTCCAATTATAATTTTCACGGTGTGAGATATATTTATAGATAAATATTCAATGTATACTTTTAATGCTGTGAGCTTTTTTTGTGAATTAA
Organism: Timema douglasi; assembly: GCA_901482245.1. Lineage (NCBI taxonomy): Eukaryota > Metazoa > Arthropoda > Insecta > Phasmatodea > Timematidae > Timema > Timema douglasi. The sequence goes on from CABEEJ010003189.1 coordinate 11,142, forward strand.
TATTATAAAAACTGTTATGTTTGTGTTTTAACATCTACACCCTCCTCCCTCCTATCCTATAAATACAAGTTCATTTAGCTAAGCTTAGTCTCAAACATTATGGACAAGTTGAAACATACATTTTTGGCCATTATCAATGGCCCCTCCAGCTGTGGAAAGACACATTTTGTAGCCGAACTTATCCATCATTTGAACACCAGGTTGACGTTAAATTTGATAAAATCACATGGTAATAATCATTATGGCAACCGGGATTCAAACAAGACGGGTCAAGTACCCGCGTCATATTTTATAAGGATTTTCCGGATATGGATAACACATCTAATGACTCTCCACAGTTGATTATTCTGGATGACATGGTGCGGGAAGCCGACGAAGCGGTCCTCGATCTTTTCACCAAAAGATGCCAACATCGAAATATTAGCGTCATGTGCCTTACACAAAATATATTCCACCAGAGCAAGGGCTAAAGAGATATTTCCTTAAACACACATCATATCGTGTTTTTTTTAATCTAAGGGATAAAGCTCAGATTCAACACCTTGCACGTCAATTCTATCCTGAAAACCCCCGTGTTTTCCAAGAGGCTTACTCTGTTGCTACATGTACACCCCCTGGTATATATTGTTAGATTTAAAACAAGATACATCTGAATGGTTCAAATTGTGGTTGCTGCATACCATGCAAAAGGTCTAAAAACCCCGTCGATTCTCAATTACAAATCATTTAATAACCATGAGTCCTGAAGTGCTGAAGAAAGACCCTCTGCTACGTGCGAATCATCGCATGAACCCGCAGCAACGTGTCGACTTGCTGAAAACATCCGACAATAAACAGATTGACGATGTTTACGAGTGTGCCTACAACACTTTAAATGTGCGGGTGAAAAATTCAGAGAAGAAAAAGTTACGTGCTCACATATAGGTGTTCTGCTAGCTGGTCAAACGAAGAGAGTGCTGGTGAACAAGCCATAGTTCAAGTCTATTAAAATAATATCGATGAAATAAATATATAGAGAATAAGAAAACATCCTGAAAATATCCAATTCTAGGATCGGACTTTTCTGATGGAGTCTAATACGATAACCTATCACATGACTTCTCCTGAAGGCGTCAATTTAATATTCAAATCGTCTTCAGAATCACTGAGCTTAAGTAGTGTTTCTAGTCTCCTGGGGTTGAAAAAAAAGGGGTTGTCCATATATGTTGCTGACGTCACATCGGCCACTTCAATGGATGAAAATCAGCACGTACACCATCGATGAAACTTGGATTGGCTGGCCTCTCTCCATCGCGTCCGCCATTGTTGTAAAATATCTTTATGACCAGAGCACCAGTGACGTACCCACATCACGCTCTGTCTTGGATGTAAATTCCGAGCGATAGATAGATAGATAGGAGGAGCGTTCCTTCCCTTACTTTTGGCCCCTTTAATCAGGGGTGTCCTTGGTTCCATATTCAACAAGTAGATAATGAAACACACGGAAAAGATTATATTGGTGTCCATGGAAACATTGCACCATTACGAGCAACACCACCAACAAGATGCATCGGCCAGTGGTCTTCGGGATGGACAAGGAAATGGAAAATATCCTCGCTTAAAAACTTGAAAACAAGCCAATATGGACTTTATACCAAGAGGTCTAAAGCGCTATCTGCACTTTCTTCAACATCCTCCAGCAACTGAAAATACCACCTCCATCACGACCATTCCTGAAGTGTCTGTACTTCCCATACCTCCTGAACTCAATACTGTACTTGTACAAGCACGTAAAAAACCTGAACTTTTACTAGAACATATTTTTTCACTAGGCGGTATCTCTTGGGACGAAAACGAGGAAGTGACGTGTCAAAATAGCACCTTCTATAATGTTGGCACATGCCAAGGCATTAACCGTCAGTCCTGCAATGTATCCCATCACTCACGTGGAAGTAAAAACACTCACCATTTCTACGGGTGTACAAGAGAAATCTTTGGACAATGTATTCACAAGATAGCTACTCAAACGATGCACCGTGTGATTCGTATCAAATGCGGCGTTCAACGGAGACGCCTACAAGAATCCGTTTTATTTCCAAACCTACGGCATGAACCATTTCCAGCTGTACGTGGACGGGGAACAAATGCCATCGAAACCGTTACATCCCTGTTTTTCAAACGGAAACTATGTAATTTCCTTCAATACACTGGTATCTGGAGCGGGTATCCATTTTATGGACGAAGGTAGCGACATTACATAGGATGCCTTCCCAAAGGGTTTCATCTCATGGCTTTCGATCTCACACCTAGTCTGTCCGCCCACTTGAAATCGCATTGGAATTGGATAAGGCATGGCTCTCTGAGCATTGAAGTTATCTTAAACAGAGCTCTCACCGAAACCGTCAATGGTATCGTGTACGAGGAGTTTGCAAGCATCATCACCATTGATAAGGACAGAAACGATGTGACCGATTATGGGAGTTAATATAACCTACTTCCCACACCTTACACTCGTCATTTAAATCATGGATGTCATTGTGCATTTCCAGAGCTTCATCGACGACAACAAACATTTTATCGTCAAGGAACTGAGTGTATTATCTGTTTGCGTTACATTACTTAAATATTAGGTGTTAAAACCCACAAACGCTATTGAGGAAATTTCAGCTTCCGCTAAAAAGCAAGCCGACTATATCATCAACAAACTGCACTGTATTCCCTGGGCTAGTAGTGCTTTAGCTTACAGCCTGCTAGAATATCTCATTTCCCATGCCACAGTGCCTGCAGAAACCGTCTACGTCAAGGGGGCAGAAAAGAAAAAGTTTCCAGTCAAATACACGTCTACACCCTTTGTAGATCCATACGATAGAGGTTGTTCATATTTGAAAACACTTAAATTTGGCCGCACCATATGTATGGCACATAGTTCTGTATGTAATTTCTATTCGGCTTCCATCGTTTGGGGACCTTGAGATTGGATGATTGAAGATGGACACGCACACCATAAGACGTGTGCTAAAAGCAAACCTGTGGTTATGTTCTGTACGTTAGGGTGTTTTCCCTTCTGGTCAACTACCCGCAAAAATAACTCAACATGCCGCTATCGTTATCAACACTGATCCACACACCAAGCCTAGGATGCATTGAGTCACCATCTTCATCGAAAATATCAGCGTGGGGGAATATTTTGACAGTTATGGTTTTCTGCCCCGAATAAAGTCACATCTGGCATTTATACGCGAAAATACTTCACACACGTGTTTTAGCAGACTACAACTTCAAAGCATATCCACAGAAGTTTGCGGCCTTTACTGTATCATGTATTTTCTCTATCGTGCCCAGAACATTCCAATGAAAACATTCCTAACCATTTTATCACCCACCAATTATACAGGCAATGATGCTAATGTGGTGAAATATTACAACACATTTTCCAAGACTGTAGAGTCCTGCCGCCGCTCAAGAGGATGTGTCTAATTAGCGTGCAGCTATCAAAAGGGCGTCCCTGTGGTGTGCAGGCCATAACCAAGACAGTCGTATAAGCGAAAAAAACATCATGAAAGGTCAAACCGTTTGCACCCGCAAAGCAAAACCGGTGAAGCCGCTTGCCATCACCAGTATTTGCAACACCTGGATTGTGAACAATTTTACTAACGCATCTAAGAGACACTGTAGAACAACGTATGAAAGAATATATGAGGCATTCAAGTAAGGGTGTATAATAAATATTATGTATGATGCCTGTGAAACTTTTAATATATGTCTGTATAACCTTAAATGTTTAGTAAATATATGTTTTGTAATATCGTGTTTTATTCACGCAAAACCTTTCTGTCCCCTTACACGTAGATACGAGTCTAAACTTGTCAAGCCGTCAAACTGTCAGAAAATATGAAAAAGGGTAATGACATATTGTACTATCTCGTGGTTTCAAGGTCACGATTGCATTGTCGAGCCACCAAACTGTTACCGGCCATCAGGGAACATACAATTGCAACATCATTCAAGGTCCCTGTCCAACCTTGTCTTCTCGACCTAACAAACTGGCACGTATTATCAGGGAAAAACCATTACTACATATAGGGTGGAAGAGGTGTTTCTTCACCAGAAAAACTCATTGCCAAGGAGAGGGTTGCCAGATTCAATGACATAGCTTGCGGTTTAGAGGTCACAATCTATTTCTGTCTTGTCGAGCCTCCAAACTGTCGCCAGTCATCAGAGGAAACACATTACTACATAGGGTTGGGGGGAGGGGTTGCGACACATACCTTTAAGAAGTGGTAGTGAAGGGATGTGAAAGGGGTCTCAAAGCAGGGGGAACCATATTTCACACCATTCGCTAAGCGGCTGGGCAGAGAAGATAGTCCCAACGTTCAATAGCGATTCTCAAGGAGGATCACCCGGCGCCGTGGGACTGCACGCTAACAAAAAAATAAACTCAAGCACCCCAATCCTACCCATACATAAAAATCAATTAGCTCACATATATAATCAACATCTCCAGAACAATAATAAACATGTATAGAACAAGAACCAACATGTATAGAACAAGAACCAACATGTATTGAACCACCGAAAGGTGCAGGTGGGGAGTGGTGAATGGTTGGATATGGGAAAGAGGGAGGGGATAAAGCCAACAGTCAATCAGAGAGCGAGAGGCGTGGTCTCTTGACCAAATCTGGCAAATCACAGCAGAGTAGAATGAAATGCCATGCTAGCTACTGATTTAGTTTATTTACCTACACATAGCAATTTCAACATTTCAGGAAAAATTTAAATGGGCAACAGGGCAATTGAACATAAACTTTTTAAATGACGAGAGTAAGTCCTGGTAGAAGACGTTTTTCTTACTCCCACCCTAAGCTGTTTATAACTAATGTCTGATAGAAATCACTGCATTGAATCATATTAACTTTTTTTTCCCACCATATATTATTTCTCATCAATGTCATACCATATGTTTACATTAATGTGGTAGAAATGAGGAAAGTAGATACTAGAGAAAATGTCCCTGCATTTTCTTGAAAGATGAATAGAAAACAATTTAGGATAAACCACCTTTAGTACACCCAGCCTTTTTTTTTTACTCTGACCTCACACGCCTTTTTGGCTGCGTAGTTTAATGTGCCACTCTCGTGTTGTACTAAACTGCTGAAGACGGCCAGATCGGGGTTCAATCCCAGTTTGGTGCACTGAGAGTGGTTTTTCCCTAAATAGTTATTAAACTTTCCCGCCACGCAAATATGGGCGTGCTTTCTTACCATTAAATCTTCCGAATCCCTAAATGATTAATGTAATTAGTAAATAGGCGTACAAACCGAACGGGTAGTAAAACGTGGTGCAAGAAAAACTTTGACCTCGCTTTCACCGGCAACTAGGTTAACACTTATAGTAAAGTGACACCTTGGAGCAGGGATGGTTAAACCTCTCCGACTAGTTTGCCACTTAATTAATATCTGAATTTTGAACTAATTTAGTGTTTAATTTCTCATTCATTTTTTTATTAGTGGTTAAAAATCAAAACTTGTTAAATGAGTTCCTCAAATCAAATTATAAATATTTTTAGTAAGTTTAAATATAAAAGAAGTAAAATTATCAAATTGTCAAAGTAGATGTCTTAGACAGTATTAATTTTACTAATCTTTGGGGATTGCCGCTAAAAATAAGACGAAGAAGGTTGTCATTGCATTTTTTCAAAATCCTATAGTGTTCTAAATAGGCCGAATAATCAAAAACATATACTTTAATACATAATATTATTATTGAAGCAATAAATACTATTAAATAAATATTTGAATAATATGGTAGTTTTGTAAATTTTATTTAAAAAATAAACTAAAATAAAGTTTAACTGTTACAAAAACATATATTATTATTATAAAAAAATTTAGCAAAATATTTTAAGGCGTTATTTTATATTCTACTGTATTTAAAAATTACTTTTTACTTACTTCAACATTATTACAGTATTAATTTTCTTTAAACATACGGCAGTAATGCTCTAGACGTATGCCATCAAGACTGGTGGTGTTGAGTATTCTTTCATGAAGCTGTTAAAATTCCCGTATATATGTTTTGTTTACGTTTGTTGACATCATACTACGCAGCAGGAACTAATTGAGGAGTACTTGGAAAGGATCTTTCTTAATAACGTTTAATTTTCAATAAGATTACAAAAAAATTATAGCTTTTGCTAAAATATAATAGCGCCAGTCACATAAGGTTAACTCAGATAAAAACATTGAAAGTAACACCTTCAGGCTGTGGAAATACCTATTATTGACTCCAAAAAAATTGATTACGTCAGGAAAAGTATTATTTGATTGTAACGTGTCAATCATGTAAAGTTTACACCTACACGACTAGGCTACGTAAAAGTATGAAACTATAGTAATTATATTGACAAAATACAAAGAAGAGAATTAGATTTGAGATATTTAATAATAATATCCTTCAAAACCTACTTTTAGCGACTGGATGGACTCGGTGCTTCAACGTGCTTCCAATAAAAATTACTACAAAGGATTTTAATAATACAAATCTGCATAAAAAATATTAAACTTATAATAGTGGAATCCAAATAAGATAATTAAAGCTGATACATCCAGGAATAATATGCTTCAAGACTTACTCACCATGACTGGATGGGATTGGATACAGCCAGCATGCCTTCTAGCGAAATATTCAACAAGTATGGCGACAGGGTGATTCTAAACACATCCGCTCACTACATCACCTGGCATGAAAAAGAACTCAAAGTTAGGCTCGCTACCACGACCCTTGAGCGCCACTGTTGTGGTGGCGTATCTTCAAACCTCCCCTTTACCTCACCCCTCAAGCTCCAGTCACTCCTATCACTAACTGGTTTTTATGCTTTTTTTCTATTTCTTTCTTTTTGTTCCTTTCTAGTCAGAGAAAGGGTATAAAAATAAGTGAGTCTCAGATTCTCGTACTGGCATTTTATCACATCGCATCATCGAAGAAGGAACCTCTGATAACCTACTCTACGAAGGAACCGGTGTCCATTAAGTATTGGGCGTGGTTCTCACCGGCGCGCCGCTGATGAAAATCTTCTCAGATTTCCTAAGTATAGAGGCGACGTTAATAAGTCCATTTGACTTATTGGTCTAATTTAAAGACTAGAAAATGTTTATTAAGTCCTTCTGACTTTTTGTTTATCAGCATTTTGTCCTTCAGACTTAGTACAGTCGAATATAAATTAAAGGAAATATACCTATATTTGCGAGGAAGGAGTTTAGGAAACAATTAAGGAAAAACCACCTCATTACAGCCAACTGGGAAATGAACCCAGCCTAAGCGTTAATAACAAACTAGACATTCTCAATAAATTTACGTCCCTTCTACTTTCTTCCTATTATGGGTAACATTCATAGTAAGTTTGCATCGATTAGGATTATATAGTTTACACTTAAATATACATGCAAATATTCATCCAGTTCTTGCGTACATTTATTTTCAATTAATAATATTTTACCAACATATTCTGAATTAAATAAATACGAAATAAATCAGTTAAATGTTACTTTATCAAAGCATACAATAATTTTTGTATAACTATAAATAATATCAAGTAATAATATAAATATACAACTTTCATATATTAGTTTATATTTGTAATTTTTATTTCATTAATCATTTCATATATAGTTTACTTTTCACTGTCTTTAACGAAGACATTATTTAAATACATTATATATGTTTACATGTGTTGTATTTAGATTTAAAAAAATAACGGCTAAATTACCCACACTACCCAAAATTAGAATAATTTTGATCATTTCTCCGTAAGTATTTTTAGATACCTAGCACTACCTATAAAACGAAGTATTCTCGAAAAGACGTTATCGAGGATTCGGAAAGCAGTGGGAAATCTATCCAGTCGATCTTTTTTGCACCCCTCTCCCCCCTTTAACCATGGTAATAGTTCTCTTATTAGCATAGAAATGGACTGGCTTGGATTTTCTGAAACAGCTTTAAATTTAAGGATAAGAAATAAAAAGAATGATACTGGATCTGTTCAAAATCTTCCCTTGGAAGAAAAAGTACTTATAACAACAGTTATAAACGATTTTCCCAATTGATGTCACTGCTATATTCTTTTAAAGATAATTCTAACAGAAATATGCCTATTTTAAAATTATATAGACCATTTTACAAATAGGTACATCCTACTTAACACATTAAATAATATTAATGAAATTATAAAAGGTTTATATAATCAGAATCAAGATTATCTGAGCAGACTATTTTTCCAGAGAATACATTGAAACCTTTACCAACATCCACAAGACACCGTTTGGGAAATATTCTTATATCATTCTAGCACGGAACATATGTCAATTTTATGTTAACGTAATGTTTCCCACCTGTATGAAAACAGCGAGGGAAAATACCCCGCCGAACATCGACTTTTCAACACTATCTGACTTGGACTCAACGAGGAAATCATTTCTACTCTATCTGTTACGTTCGTGGACATTGATGACGTCATCGGACACAAAGGAATAAACAAAATCATGGTTAAGGCAACACACAAAAAAATATAGTAAAATAAATCCATTCAATGATAGATTTTCTGAAAGAGGAAATAAGTGTAGCGAATGATAAAATGTATCATAGTGGACAGAGGGCTGGGGAAGGGGGAGAGCATAGCTTGCAATATTTTTTAAAAGGAAATTGATTTTCAAATGCTATAGTTATTCATTTTACATATGGACGAAATATTTCCTGATGCGCAGGCGAATTGCCATGTATACATACGTGCATTATTTGATTGTGAATGATGGATGTACAAAAACAATATGTATTGTTAGTTATTTACATCATGGTGAGAATTTACGATTTTATAAGATGAAATAATCGCATGTTAATATTTCAAATATTATATTTCATGTTTTGTTTATAGTGATATCAAATTTATTTTAAGTACTAGACACAAAGTTAAGGACTTAAATATTAAGTTTGGTAAAAAAAAACAATGTATGGTAATAAAATATTTCATATGAAAAAAATATTCGTTCACATTTTTTAATATCGGATATAAATCTAATGTAAACTCAAACTAAATGTATGCAAAGGATATATAGATATATATTCGCAAAACGGTTGAAGCTGTTTAAATTTTAATATTTTCATCCAACATATTGAGACGAAAATAAAAATAAAAGTATAAAAACCAGATTAACTTTACGAGTTATTAATATTAATATTATTTTTATTTAGAACCTCATCTTATTACCCGTCCAGGTTACACGCTTTTATGAATCATTACTACAGTTTAAATGTAAAGTTACATTTGGAGCTTAAATTTAAGAAGATAATCAAATAATATGAATATATAAAAACAAAAAAAAATACTTTGTATACTTTGTAATTCAATTGATAAACTTTAATAACTCCACTGTTTCTATTTTATTTAGAATAGTTTGTACTTTGTACTGCAATTTATAGTTCCTAAAATAATGTAGCATGACCATACATTTTTTGCACCATGTAAAATCGCCCGTTTGAGCACAAATTACTCTAATTGTTTTACGGATTAGAAAATGTATATTTGTAGGAAGTGCAAGGAACGTATAAAACCATTTTGTAAAAACCACCTTCAGTATACCCGACCTGAGATTTGAACCTTTATCTCACAGTCATGGGCATTCTAGTCTGCTTTGAGAGTAGCGCCTTAGACCACGTGGCCACCGAAGCGTGTACCACCCATGTTATTATGAGTTTTGTTATTACTAAGCATTTAAGACCACACTTACAGTTAACTTCAAATTACTCGTATTATTCATGCTTTCTCTTCACTGGAAGACTAAAATTTATCTTAACTTGGTTTAGAACTGGAGTCTCTAAAACGTGTCAAGTAACAGTCTGAGACTCAACACTCTCTACCATGGTAAAGGGTGAGCTATTAATTATTTCGTGATTTCCATGCTATTTTCCAGTATAATTTGGTTTTATTATCTTAGACGCGTTCAACACAAAATCTTATTAACTACTATTTTTAAGTAAAGGGGATTGGGAAAGTAACAAATAATCAATGTATTCGCATTAACGTGGTTCGATTATATAAAATCACAATTACTAATCGCACATAAGAACATCACACCTTAGTACACACCGTCAAGATTCTAACGTCCTCGTCACCAGCAATCGAGTATATCGCGAGACTGACGCATTGGACAGTGTAATTACTGGTACGGATAGCGTTTTAGTAAATCATGGTATGCGGAGAATATTATGACAGTGTATATATGTATTCGCTGGGGGAGACGATGGTAAATCCCCCTGTGAGTAGTGTGATGTGACGGTAGGACTTTCTTTCTCCACTATGGATTCAGTCGAAAGTCGAATCCCGGCCTAATGAGTCTAAAGTTAAAGAAGCTATAAAACTAGCACACACCTAATCCTGTCAGTTCACTAAAGTATTATAAAAGTCCATCCAATATAATTATAAAAGATAAAACCGTTAAAATATAAAAGTCTCAAAAACCGCTGACCCTCTAGTTAATGAAGACATAACGAGAGGATCGCGTGCCCCTGGGTGGCGCCGCCAAGCAATTAACAAAACAACGTGATCATGTTGGGATGGATGGAGCCGTAGCGTTAAAACAATTTAAGACAAAATTTGTTTTTCTCTCTCTATCGCTCTCTCTCTTCTTCTTTCCTCAACCCATTCCCAATTTTGTGTTCCATACCTATCTCTTTGTTTGACTTTTATACTCATCTTGACGGGCAAACAAAATTCAAGATCATTTCTTAAAGTACCTAATGTTGTTCTATAAAACATGTTTAGCGAATTTATTTTATGTGTTAGGAAAGCGTTGGTAAATAATACTTAATTTATAAAATATATCGTTATTTATTAATTTTTACTTGTAATTTTTTTGTTACATTGATTAGAATGATTTATACCTGGACTGGTGAACATAGGAGTCAGTATAGCATTGTCTTATTTTATTACTATGGAAAGTACGTGGTTCGACTCTCAAACTGGTGTGCTGGGATGTTTCTAATTGGTTCTCCACTATCCCTACACGCAAATGTGAGGAAACATATTCTTATATCTATCTTCCTCATCACTAGCCAATTAGTGTTGAGATGTGGATTTTTCATGAGAGTAGGAATATGCGGTAAATGGGTAGAGGGGGCCATATAATAAAATATATAATCACTAGTCGTCTCGATCGTCTGTTAATAATAATAATAATAATAATATTTAGCACCACGTCTTACTACCTGTCTAGTTTATACGCTTAAGTACTAATTACGCTAATGGGTTAAAAATTGGGAAGGTTGCATATAGAGGAAGTGAACCTGCATTTGCGTGGAGTGAGAGTGTGAAACCATTTAGGAAAACCACCCAAGCAAATCTCAAATTTGACCTCCCCATCCTTGACAGTATAGCTCAATGTGAGACTAGCGCGTTAACTAGTTACGTCACCAAGGCGCGTTATAGGGGGTTGTTGCAGCAAGACAATGTTCCCACATGTCTATACAGAAACTTTGTCTTAAAACATGAGTATAAAGTTACTGTACGCAAGTATGATTAATTGACAGTGGTGAAGTCATTGTGTTTCTATGTGAAAGGCTATGGTCTAATTTACCTTCTCTAATACATTTATTTTTATACAATTTAATTAAATGGCAATTTTTTTGTAAAATCCATATTTGCTTTAAAAGGTTAAAAGATTATGGATGAAAGTCTATTTATAATATATCTTTAAGTTCATTCGACAATTAGAATTTTATTGCACACTTTTAGCAAGTGGATAATTACAAGCTATAGATAGTTATTCAATGATTTAAAATCATTAAATTTCACACGTTATAAGGGGTCAAACATGCTATTTAATGTGTTTGCGTACCATTCAATATAGCCTCAAATGAATGTATAGTTATAATAAATTTCACCCCCTTACATTAATAAATTTACCAACAATGGTATTCAGAAAGCATACAATAGCAATTTTGACTATTTATAAACTCGTGAACTGTTATGATTTCAAATCATAATTACTATACACTTGTTATAACTGAGCATTAAAATATACACTGTCGAATTACCTTAAGGCGAGCTGGAAGGGAACGGGCGTCAAGGCCAATAATTTAGCAGTTCTTATAACAAACACATTTTTGAATGCAATAAATTATATATATTTTCTCAATAGTTACGTTTAGTTTGGTTTTCCAAACTAATCTATATAGTTCTTGAAAATTTGTCATAGCCATCCTGAAATTTATGATAGCTTTTCCTCTTTATTTGAAATATTTATCATCACATACAACTTAATTCATGGAAGATATTCAAGACTGTTATTTCTGTGTATTAAATTAAAATAAAACTCTCTACAGAAGAACTCTTTCATTTAATCTGAAAATAGTGTATTTTTTATAAGAAAACTTGAAAATTAATGGCCTTAATTAACTAACCATCCCATCTTGGGATGTTTGAATTTGTTGATCTGATACAATGAGAACCAAAAATATGACAAAATAAAATTTATTTTTGTATCAAAGGTAAGGTCAATAATTTCAATGTTTAAGATTGTGTGCATGCTTCACTCACTATCCACATACAAGCTTCCGATAGTTTAGTGCTTGAAATGAATAACATAACAGCATAATGAAGACGGAATCCCAATAATATAAATCTCATCATTACCTTTCACGTTTCAGTTCTTATTTTACGAGGGCCATAAGCGTGGAACCCTGATGCTAGCCTCTCCATAAACAGTAGCTTTATTGTATAAATATACTGGTGAGGCGCACACAGCGAGAATGGGGGCGGGATAGGGGTAAGCCCACCTACAATTACAACTTGTTACCTAATTCACACCTCCTAATAATGTGAGCCAGTGAGAGATTCCAAAGAAGCACATTGACCAATTGTTCTTCAGTTCATTAGTACCATTTAGTTACTGTCTAGACTCGTTACAGAACAATCACTCAACTGATACATCTTCAACTTGGGAAACAATTAACATATTTCACAAAGTGCTCTTTACATTCCATTTGGGTATAGGCGCACTGACGGGTACGTTAAGTGTATATACTCAAAATAACAAAATATACTAAAGTTATTAGGTTATTGGAAATTTATAAAAGTAGATTTGTGTCTCATCTCTATAAAGCACTAGTAATATGGTGTGAGTGATGGAAGAGGGGGTAAAAAATAGTTAATTCATTCTTTAATTTAAAATTACTATTTGTCTCGTAAAAAAGAGAAAGAGAAAAATGAGAAGCTTAGTTAGTGATGCCAGGGAAACATTTACTTGGTTTGACAACTAGATATCCTGGTGGGAAGATATTTGTCAATAATTAAAAACTTTCAGCTTTATTCTCTAGATTGATGAATTATTGGAGAATACGTGGGCAAACCTGTCAATATTGTCTCATCTGGATTTCTGGTTACGGAGTGGTTGAGGTCAAAGTTTCATCCGGGTTAGCCAGATAGATTTTTATACGATTTGTCATCCTCCCGCCACTACAAATTCAGACACACTCACACTAAATTTTACCTTACCTCATCCCTAATCCACCCATCAGTGTAAATATAAGAATATACAGGACGGAGGAGAAAAACTCAACGGGAATTAATATTTAGCTCCCGTCAGAAATTTACAAATAAAGGATCTTTCTACAGTCCAATTTTCATCTGACAGCTATAGAAACAAAAATATATATTCATATGTCAAGTCGTGTTATCAACAGTTGCCATATTTTATATGTATTAATCCATAACTATACAATATTACTTACTACTTCTTAATACTAATAATCATATGTTATCAAAGGTGACCACAAAAAAGTTTGAATTTTCTATTAAAATTGAACTATAAATGAATTCTTCTCCCAGTTCCAACCACATTGATGACTCATAGTAAAATAAATATCAATTAATCAAATTGATTTAAAGAGATGATTTCAAAGTAAGGACAGTTGGAACAATGGGATAGCTCAAGTAAACCGAGTGTTTACTGATTACTGTCACTCCTTTCAGCTAAAATATACTACCTGTGGAAAATTGTAGTTGTATTAATAGTTCTTTACAAAAAACGCCATGGATAAATCAATTATGAAGACTGAAAGCGTCCCCTGTTACGGTATAAACAGTGAAACATAAAGTAGAAGCATCACTTAGCGTTTTCAGATGGGTGTGCAAGGTGTCATACTGCCTCCCTTACGTGTTCTTGGCTTTCGGAGCGTCCATAGCGTCTGCTGATCTACGGTCTAAATAGAACCCACGGCGAAGGTGAAGAAAGGTGTTGGCGTCGGGGTCGGGAGAATACCGCCGGATGAGGTGAGGAAGAATCCTGGGCTTGGGAAGCGACCAGCCCCGAGCAGGAAAAAGATGGCGGTGAACGGTGGGGGATCCACCGTCAACAGCAGACTTGTGCTGCCCGTCCTGGCTGAGGGAGTTGAAATTTTCCGCTTGCGGGGACTGAAGGCTCCTCCGGTCTGGAAGGAGCTCGTGCTTGGTGGCAAGTGGTCCACCACAAGCCCGAAGGCGGGAGCTTTAGCGGCAGCTGCCCTCTCGAGAGGCGAGAAGCCTGCGGTCACTGCCGAAGCCCGTGGGGCTGATCTTATTCCCGGAGTCGAGCTTACCGCTGGCTGAGGCAAGCGGAATTGGCCCTCTAATGATGAATCGGCCCTTTCTAGGGCCAACAAGGCTGGCGTGACCTCCCAAATTACCAGGGAGGTTGGCGCAAAATATAGCCTGACGGGTGAAGGAAGTGGGGCTACTCAAAATAACAAAGGCGAGCGTGCCTCTTACCGCACCCAGCAAGAGTCACCCTCTGGTGAATCGGCCCTTTCTAGAGCCAACATAATGACCAGCTTGACCTCGCCAATTACCGAAGAGGTGGACGCAATCGCCCAGGGTGAGGCCGGGTGGGGCCTCCAATTACTGGAGGCACGTGTGGACTCTGGCAGATCCACCAGGGTATCCGGTAGTGCACCCTTGAGCCTTGTCTCGCTAGACAATGCCTGCCCCCTCAAAGCGTCGGCAGCAATGCCGATGTGAACGAACCCAGCGAGCCCCCTCCAAATACAGACCTACAGGAGGTGAGCGTGCCGCTGTTTTCCACAAATTACTTGAGCCCTTTTCAAGGCTGACAGCCCGCAAACCAGGAAGGGTGGCAAAAGCTCCCACCAGCACGATGGGTGGAAACCTAGCATTGCAGACAGAAGCCCTGACCAGGAGGAGCCTATACGTCCTTCGTCGGTAAAGACTGCAGTAAGAGGCACCAACGCAAGCGATTATGAAAAGGGCCTCAAAAACCCACGTCAACTCCAACATCTCCCACCAAGGCTTTCGGTAGGGAAGAAACGCCCTTCTCAATTTTCATCAGACTCGGAAGACTGGGTAGCATGCTTCGCGCGTATTGACAGCTCGTGCGAGTCCGTGGACGTGGAGGGACTGTCTTCAGGACCAGACCTCCCGTTGATGAGTCAAGCTAGGGGCCCGATGATGAGTCAAAAGTATTTTAGACCGTAAGACACCACCGAAGGGGGAAGGCCGGCAACACCAGGAAGCTACTGGGGGGGCAACCCTAACAATTTAGACGTCAGCTCTGGTGATGAAAGTGAAGCCAGCGTTGGCCTGGGCCAGTGTGCGCCAGCGTTGGGTAAAGGTGGTAAGCGGTGGAAACGTACGGGTAACAACGCAAGCCGTGCCTCACCCCAGCCTGGTACTAGTGGCTCTGGGCTGGCTGGCAGAGCAAAGGGGGAGATCTTCCCATCATATTGTGTGATGCGGTAGACTATTCCATGGTGGCGAGGGCCATCCGGTCCAAGTTTAGAGAGCCCATGGAGGGGGTCAGGCAGCCAGGGGACCGACTGCGTCCTCAGTGTGGGTCGGAGGAAGATTACCGCACCCTCTAGAAGTTCTTGCCGAGCTTGAGGATACAGCTTTCGTCCTACGAGCTGGGACGGGAGCAACTGGTCAGGGCCGTGGTAAAGGGACTCCTGAGACCGACAACCCCTGACGACATCCAGGAAGAGCTCGTGGAGAACGGCTTCCCCGTGAAATCCATCACCTAAATGCTCTCCCAATGGAAGTGGGATCAGAAGACCGGAGAAAGGCAGCAGTTGCCCAACTTCAATGTCTCCCTGACGCCCGGGAAGAATACTGCAGGGCTGTACTCCATATAAGTCCAGTGCGGGCTCCGCGTCAGGGTGGAGAAGTACAAGTCTCTAGGTTGCCTGGTTCAGTGCAAGAACTGATTTCGGTTTGGGCATGTAAAAAGGGATTGCCGCGCTAACCCTGGGTGTGGGTTCTGTGGTTGTGATCACGAGAGGAGCGGATGCCTGGAGGAGAGGCGATCTCACCTGAAGTGCCTGCACTGCTCAGGAGCTCATTACTAGGCGTGGCGGGGCTGTCCCACGTACAGGTCCTTGCAGGTGGCAGGGAATGTGCGTGCCTCCAAGGGTCAAGAAGGGAGGACGGATGGGCTAGGTGAAGGCCAGAAGCCCTCGGGGCACGTTGAAGGATGGAGGGCGACTCTGACTCCTGCTCCAAAACCAAAGCCACTGGTGCAATCTTTCACCAGTGTCCTGTCAGGGAGAACCACCCCTCCACCTTAGCCTTAGGCACCGGCCAAAGCTACCCTACCCGAACCAGTGGCATCCCGTTCTTCCCTTTTGGTCGCGGGCCCACCCAAGACCACTCCTCTCGCTATCCTACCCACCTCCAGTCCCACACCATGCGCCTCTATCCCTACCCCTTTTTACCCTTCCAACCCTTTCCTACCGCTCTTAACTCCTACCCGTGTCACTCTTGCCGCCCTTAAACCCGACCCGTTTCCTACACATACCCCTGAGGATGATACCGCAAAGCTCAAAATTTGCATTGAGCTACTCAAGGGTATTCTGGGACTGAACCCATAGGACTTTTCATCGAGTCTCTTGAGGAAGTACCAGGAGTCTCCGAGGAGTAGCCGTGGTCACCTGGTCATAGAGCATATCATCCTCTACCTGGTCTCTCATGGCAGTACACCCGAATAGAGGACCACCAGTGCTGTAGAAGATCACGGTCGCACTCTGGAACGCCAACGGAGTCGTGGGGAAGAAGATTGTGCTTGAAAGTATCCTGGAAAAGCATTGTCGATGTAATGCTGTTGGGAGAAACCCACTTGAACCGCAATTAGGTTCTCGTTAGCAGAGTTCTACTGCCATCAGAGTGACCAAGTGTGGCATGTGGGAAGGGGCGGGACGGGGTCTTGGTCCACATGGGCCTTGACTATCACGTCATCTCACTTCCTCTTCTTCAACACATGGAAGCATCGGCTATCCAACTGGTGACCTCAACCGGCCCAGTGCATCTCATTTCCATCTACTTCCCTCCCTTCCGCTGGTTCGACCGGGCTGTGAGGGCTGACATGGAGGATCTGCTTCGAGGTACCACGCCTGTTTTAATCACTAGTGACTTCAACGCTAATCACCCTTCATGGGGCTCTAGGATTATGTGTTCTCGTGGTGGATTGCTCCGTGACGTCATAGATCTAAATGGTTTGGTGGCTTCCAGCCCTCCCATCTCTACGAATTTCCCTCAGAATCCCAATGGTTTCCAGGACGTCCTAGAATTCGTTGTCTCAAGAGAAATCAGAAGGTGGTTAGTGCTTAAGTCTCCAGCTGAACTAGACTCGGATCACAACCCCGTTCTTGTAAACCTGGGACCCGCGGTGTCCTTTATAGACCCCCCGATAAACCCAACCTAAAGCGCAATGACTCGGACAGGTTTACGAATGTGAGAGAGAGGTTGGGACCCACTTATACCTTTCGAACAGGAGCAGAAATTGATCGCAGTGCGGAGCTCATAATTTCCACCATTAAAGAGTCGCTCGAAGCTTCGACGCCAAGGCACCGTCCTAAGAGGTCGCCACAGGCTTCTTTGCCTGATTATATCCTCAGGAACGTCCGGGAGAAAAATTGGCTGAGGAAGGCTTGGCAAATCTCGAGGGACTTGGCATACAAGGCCAACTTGAGCCGCAAAGCACATGTGGTTCTGGAGATGGCCAGAGAATACCGGAATAGTGTCTGGGAGGACATGATTGAGAGCCTGTGCGTGCAGGAAAGGTCCCTATGGCAAATTACGACGAACTTGATCACGACGAACTTGATCTGGGTCCCCGCAACAAGGCCGCCTATTGTGGGTCGTAACGGGATGGTCAACTTTGACCAAGGGAAGGCCGATGCTCTAGCTGAGCACTTAGAGGCGCAATTTGTACCGACTGGCAACCCATAAGACCCGGTGAACTTTGCGCGGGTGGTTCAGGTCATCGGTGTGGTCTCGTACAGACCCTTGGATGAACCTGAACCCACGAAGGCGACAGAATTGTCGTGGGCGTTAGTCGCTCTAAGACTAAACAAGGCCCCCGGGCCTGACGGAATCAAAACGTGGTCATCAGAAGGCTGCCCTTAGAGGCGATTCACTTCCTCGTGGAGGAGTTATTCAACGCCGTCCTGTTCCTGAGTCACTTCCCCGAGCTCTTGAAGCACACCGACGTCCTCTGCTCTCATAAAACGGGTAAAGTCCCGGCCCTAACTTCGTCCTACTGACCGATCAGCTTGCTCGACTGTCTGGGAAAGGTTTTCTAGAGACTACTACTGACGAGACTGACCCGACATGTTCACGAGGCGGGCATCTTGGTGGACAAGCAGTTCGTCTTTCTGGCTCGTCCGGCTTGTTGAGCAGGTCACGAGGAACTCCAACATCAACAGGCTGACTGGTACTAACTTCCTCGACGTGGCAACGGCCTTTGACCGTGTTTGGCACAAAGGTCTCCTTATCAAACGCCTCTCTCTGAACCTGGCCTTCTAGCTATTTAAGGTTGTTCAATCTTATACATCCCACCGCACCTTCTCCACTAACTTTGGGAACGCCACCTCCCAAGTCAGAAGCATCCAGGCTGAAGTGCCGCAGGGTTCCATGGTGGGTCCAGTACTCTTCAGTATGTATGTGAACGACATTCCAAAATCCCCAGACACCAAATTGGCACTGTATGCGGACGATACGCCTTTAGTAGCGCAGTCGTGGGAAGGGCAGCTGGTGGAGAGGCAACTCCAGACGCACCTGTCCCAGTTGGAGGGGTGGCTGAATACCTGGAGAACAAGTATTAACGTGGAGAATAACACAGCAGTGCTCTTCACACGGAAAAGAAAGTTCTACAAGCTGGCCCAACTTCAGCTGTTCGGAGAACAGATCAGATTGGCGGATAGTGTTAAGTACCCAGGACTTACGCTGGACACCAAACTGACCTGAAGACGACACTGTAACGAGAGACTCAACAAGTCAAGACAAAGGCTGGAATTCTAGGCCCATTGCTTAAAAGGCGTAGCGCCCTGTCAACTAAGAACGGTCTGACGTTGTTCAAGCAGTTACTCGGACCGATACTCGACTATGTGTGTCCCGCTTGGGGCCACCTGGCGGACACGTATATGAGGAGGATGCAGGCGTTCCAGAGTGTATGTCTGAGGATCATTGTAGGCGCACCTTGGT
The DNA here is from genome assembly GCA_901482245.1 of Timema douglasi. Classification (NCBI taxonomy): domain Eukaryota; kingdom Metazoa; phylum Arthropoda; class Insecta; order Phasmatodea; family Timematidae; genus Timema; species Timema douglasi. Next base: position 30,640 of record CABEEJ010003189.1, read on the forward strand.
ATGACCAGAATGAAACTCTGCATCGTGACCTGGATATGCCTAACATCAAAGACCACTTCCGTGGATTTGCACAGTCCTTCTACGCCAGACTTCCCAGTGCCACCAATCCTCTTATTCATGGGTTTGGGAACTACTGGTGGGTGCCACCGACGTCCCAAATCCCTGATCAGATAAGCAAGATGTAACAACAGTGGTTCGGGAGGCTCTCACCCAGCCCCCCATAGAGTAGTGTCTCCGCACGTAACTCTAATAACCCTTATTTGGATTTCCAAACACTCTCCCCCCATTATTAATAATAATATATTTTCTCTCTTTCTCTGTTCCAGAACTTCGCGAAACGCGATAACCCGTCTTTAATTGGCGAACCACATTGTGTTACCAATTGGTCGGTACCTGTTGGAACTTTCTCTCGTTCTCCCCTTAAGGGAGCATCAGAGCATGCCATTCGACTGTGACTGTAGCGTTTTCAAATTCAAGTTTTACTATGGTTACTATGAATGTAATAGTTTTGCAAATCACTCTGCAACTGCAATTATTCTTCCCTTTCAAACACTCTTGTTATACCTCTTTCTCACTCCCTCCACTTCCCGAACCTCTTTTATTTAACACTCATCTCTTTACAGCTCTCGCTTTTTATATTTTCAAAACCGTACATCTACTATTTCTTTTAATAGCACTTTTTTAAACCCTTTCTCTCTATATATTTTATCTGAGTATTCACACTAACAATTAATATTTTTAACCTTTCTTTTAATGCATTTCTTCAAAATTTTCTTTATCTAGTTTATTAACCATCACTTTCTGGCTTTCTTTATTAGTAAACTCATTTGCCTCTCTCTTATATTTTACTTTTTCTCCACCCTTTTATATAACTATAATTTCCTCATCTTCTGTTCTCTCAACTTTTCCAGATGAAAATGCAATAGGCGGACAAACATGTTTCATGCTCAACACATTTTATACTCATAAGGCGTTCCTCAACTATATATTTAAAAAAAAAACCTAGTAAATCAACAAAAACTACTTCAACGACGTTGTTTTAATAATTTGAAACAAAGAAGCTTTCTTTGTTTATTATCGAATATTAAAATTAACTTTAAAAATAACGCTCATTTCTGGTAGGGTAATCATTTTATTTTTGGGAGTGGCTGGGGTTACTAAAAAAAATCATTACTACAAACTAGAACTACTTGAAAAGGTAGGCCCTAATGTGTGTATTAAAATATTGGAGCCAAGATATCCTTGTGAAGTATTTAAAAAAAACTCCAAATAACAATTTTAGACCATACGACTTGAATAATATTTTGAAACCTCATTCTTTCACTTATATACTATTTGGAATAACTGAGGTGCATTTGAAGATAAGTACACTCTTTTTAAAATTAAATATATCCCACTCTTCTTGAAAACAGCTGCACCAGAAATTAATTTCTTTTTTAATTAGCACCACATCATACTCACCTTTTAGGCTTTACGCATATCTAGCAGCTACGCTAAGGTATTTTAAATGAGTAAGGTTGAATTTAGAGGAATTTTGCCCACATTTGCGTAAAAGCCAACCTCAATACACTCTACTGGGATATGAACCACGATCTACCCGTCATAGGCAGTCCAGTCTATTTCGATAACATCTTAGAATATGTGGCTACCAAAATGGGTCTAATGTGCTTTGTAGTCAGTCCTTTCTTGATTTAAGAGTGCTAATCTGGGCTAGAGCATTTTGTAGATCATCCCTGTTGAATATATTACCCCTTCTTAACACCACCTCTTACTACCCACAAGGGTTATATAATTATATAAAAACTACGCTTGGGGGTTAGGGATGAGGACGGTATAATTTATAAAAAAGTGTACCCACAATTGCGCGTAGAGAGAGAAAGATTGGGAACCATTTAGGAAAACCACCCTCAGATTACCTGACCAGGATTGAGCCCCGAACCCCCCTTCATTGGCAGTATAGTCCATTGTGAAATTAGTGCCTTAAACCATGCGGCTACCAAAGCGAATTAAAAATTGATTAAGAGTTAAAGATTTTATGGAAATGGTGAATAGGCATCCATTTTTAATTCTGAGAATAGAGTGTACATAAGTACGATTAGGTTGGGTTTTTTTTCTATACGACCACACACACTGGTTTCTTTCCAAGAGGCCGGACACAACGTTTCTTAATTAACGTGACTTACCCTTCAACTCTTTCAACACTGAAGATTTTGAAAGCTAAATATTAGACAAGCTATTATCTGACAAAAGCGACCCAACATGGCCAGCTGAGAATCTTCGCACCTTCCTTCAAATCTACCAATTACATCCTAGTAGTTAAAAACAACTCATTTCTAGAGAAGACGAAAACGGATAAAAAATATGGCATTACAAGAAAATAAGTAGCGGTGGTGTTTCTCTCAAATAAATTAAGTTTTTGAGTATGTTCAGTTGTTTTTTTTCTTCTTTACCTAAACTGGCTAATTGGCTTACTAACATAAATCTGTCCCTTTGACTATAAAGGGAGTCTACACATCGCATGGTCAAACTTTATGTTACGGCCTTCTTTAAAAGAGAGAAAGACAAAATGATGTTCTTGTAAAATTTAAAATCACCACACAAATATATTTTTATTTTTTCAAATTTCATTTTGTTTTCTGGTATTATTTAGGGGTGTGTTTTAAATTATGAATTTAAAAACCTAATTTTAAAGTCAAGTTATAGAAATGAGTTTTAATAAATTGAAATGCATTTTATTTTAAATTTACAGCCTATTTTTCATAGGTTTGAGCTAGAAAAAATAATAGATCTACTTTCACGTATCAATACGTCAGCTCCTGTAGTTTACAACTATCATTATAAATACCTATAATATTAAATTAATAATTGTGTCAATGTTAATTGAAAAAAAATTGTTTGTATTTTCTAAATGGACCTTGCTATGAAAATAGGACTGTATATAAAATGACATAACTCAAAGTCATAATTGAAGTTTGGATTTATATAAAAAGTGGATTTTATGCTTATAGACAAATGTTATAATTATTAGATGGTTTAGGTCGGTGACCTGGCGGTCTAGGGGTAAGGTGTCAGACTTCTATGCTGGCGGCCGGGGTTCAATCCTCGGTCCCGGCAAAGATTTATCTGATTACCAAACCCTTCCTTCACCTCTGACAAGACATATTGTGAATGTGAGGAATGACAGGTCTCCACCGTGGTTCGGATTCCACGTTAAACTGTAGGTCCTTCATTTCATCTCATAATCACCCTACCATTACACATTAGCGTAAGTGCGTATAACCCGAACGGGTAGTAAGACGTGGTGCTAATAATAATAATAATAATAATAATTAGATGGTTTATTGTAACTGACATTATATTTTTAAAAAAATTGTTATAAACAGATCTAACTCATGTTTATTTAATCAATTGATTTACTTCTGAGTGGGGAAGTTAAATAATTATACAATTCTAAGAATTTAATTATTTAACACATATTTAATATTTTAAAATCTTACCAAAATATATTTTGAAGAAGTTTTGAGTTGTGTCAAATGGCGTCACAAGTAACACCCTTAGAGGAAACTGGGTCCAGAATAAAGGTCAAATAAGATATTACTAACATCAAAGTTGCGCCTGAAGGAGTAAAGTCGAATAAATAAAACAATATAGGGAAGATATACAAGAGTAAATTAAGACTAGTATATAAAAGTATAATTCACTCGATTTTACTGTCAAATGTTTCATAAATTAACATAGCTTGGTCAAATCTAACCTAGCCTAACTGAACTTAAGCTATCGTACAAAGAACCGACATAATTAAAATTGAAATTTAAAGTATGTTATACAGGATATCTCAAGTAAAACTGTCCCAAAACACATAGTATTTCTAAGTATGTGTTCTAAATGTGCGCTACCAGCCGCTATGCTGCCTCTATGCAGAGTTCAGCCTGTCGACCTTAAATTATACATAGCGACTGTTGGCGTACATTTCGTATACGGACATTGAAATATTTTCTGTTTGAGGCCGGTTTTATTTGGGATGCCTTTTACCATTATTTTATATATCTGTCTGACTTTATGGTTCTAGTAAAGGTGGGTTCTCGCCACAATAGCAGGCAAGAGCATATATTTGCTCGTGATCTCTGATGTCTGCTCGTGTTCTCTTGAAACAATCACCTTGCCTCCATACTGGAACGAATATGTTCTTGTTCGCAGCTGATCAATCCTTTCTAGTCTAACGGATTAAGAAATGAGTATGGCTTATATAAATAATAAGCTAATATGGTCAGGCACTAATTTTCCCCACCTTCTTTAGCCTATGTTTACGTAAGATTATTTGTATCTTTTAAGAAGAGTGAACTTTCAAATGCTAATAATTTTGTGTGAGAAATTTCTTCTGGGCCCATTCCTAAAGTATTTTTGAGCTTCTGCCATTCCCATCTAAATGAAAAAAGCAGTTATTTAATCTTCTTTATAATTTCTGAACTTTAAGTATAGAAAATATTGGCTAACTCTGTCAAAGCCTCTTCTTTCTTATTCTTATTTTTATAGTATAGAACAGCAGAGTTATATAGAACAGTTAATTTTTAAGAGGTTTTAAGAGGTTATCATTTGATCATTCTATTGTGAAAATATACCATTACAACTGTAAAGAAATAACGTGAGTACTTTATTTGAATAAATAAATAATTATGTAGCTGTAAGTATATACCAGGAGGAAAATTTAAAATATTAAAAAATATAGGTCTTAACTTCACTGGACCACAATATTTCAACCCTCAACTATATTTAAAAAAAGTCTAATGGTGTCTGTATATATGTGTTTATATCTGTATAGAGCATTTTTAGTAATTTTTAATCAAATATAAGGTTGAAATTTGGTGAAATTCAAGATGAGCCAACCGTTCGAATTTCTGGCCCAATCATTGGACACGCTGGCCCGATCACGGGCGCTCTATCCCATTCCCGGACACTCCAGTACACTCAATTGACTAGGCTTCACTTGGACTGTGAATCCATCGCTTACCGCTGACCATTTATAAATAAGGACTGCCGTCGGAGTATGGAATCCTCCATTTCTAGGATAATGGGTTAGAATAAAACGGTCACCTCCCTCTCAATTACTCTCCCTCTCTGCCCCCTCTAAACCCCTTGGCAGTGAGGCTGGATGGATACCTGCTAAACAATAATTTGCAAAGAGAGGGCGCATGTAAAGGGGGTCAAACAAATGACAAGCGCACTGGTTCTGCATTCGGTCGCATATCTCGTTATAATACTTATATATAACTTTAGATTCTGAGAGGTATTAAATCTGAGTCTCACCCTAGTGCCACAAAAGATTCCCTATTAATTAATGCCAGTTACTCTTGATGGGAAAAGTTACGTCAGGGCTAGAATAAATGTATGTATACTTGGTGTTACATAGGAAGAGGAGGGTCGAAAAAGGTAAGAAAATTGCGTTTCTAGTTTATGGTTGATCCCTTAAGCGATATCTGATCTCAAACTATATTTATAGAGTTTACATGAGCTTTAAATTAACATTATATAACTTTAAAGTTGCATTGTTCCTGAACCGGGCATTATGAATTAGTTTGATATTTAGAAATTCTTTCAAAACTAAAAAAGAGAGCATTTTTGTTTCTTTTCTAAAAAAAGATTCAAATGTGATAATATATTTTAATAAAACAACATTTTCAATCAATAAGTTACCAAGCGTAAGCTCAAAAAATAAATATAGTATTTGTGTTATACTTTAATAACAACCATAAATATTTTTTAAAATGAATAATATGTATCTAAATAATTTCAAACCTTTCGCAGATTTTTAACCCAAATTGTGTATTTGAGACAATCGAAAAACCTTGATAGCCATCAAGAGTTTAGATCTTAATATTTTCATTGCATCCTACTACCTGTTCAGACTATCTGTCTTTAATGATACTAAAGAGGTAGAAACAAAAGAAATTAAATTTATAATATGTTTAGTAAAGTTTTACATCTGCTAAGCCCTAAGTGATCCATTCAATTAAAACTATAGTCAAAAGTTTCCTCATTATTTAGTTACGATGATTATTATAAGTCCTTCCAATATATGTGTAATAATAATAGTAATAATAATATTCTAAGATAACAAGAGTAAAAAGTAAACACACACACACGAATTCAAAAGAATGTTTTTATAAGATTATTTTATTTCTTTTAAAACAATAGTAAAAGGTAAAACTCAATTCTTACTAAGAAATAAAATTTAGATAAAGATGTCACAAATGATGTTTCCATTACTGGTGATAAATCTGACAAAAAACAAAAAACCCACGCAAAGTCAGACGACGTTTTAATTGACAATGAAAAATGGTACTATAAAATATTTGCTATAATACAAACAAGGTAATAATTTTTAAAAAACAAATAGGACGAAGGTAGAAAAAACATTAAATATAAAGACATGAATTTAGAAAGTTAATAAGACAACTCTCTTATTAGTGTTTACAAATCATGCATATAGTGGTATAAGCTTATATAGAGATGCTGGGCGGGAGGGGAAGAAAGTATACACAATTTATAAATAGAAGAAAGCCAAAATTAAAGTAAAAGTAATGTTTGTTTTCTTGTAAACAATAACTAGAACTGTTTGAAATAATGGTCAATCGAACAAATATAGAAATGTTAAATGTGTGGATACTATAGTCAAACTCGTAATAAAGCTTTCTAGTTTTATTAAGTCTATCTCATTACACCCCATATAGTTTTAAAAAAAATTGTAACACTTGTGTATTGTAAATAATAAATGTTTGAAATGGATATTGTAAAAAAGTTTATCTTTGATACATATATTTTTTAAACTTGTTCTAATGAAATACAATAAATATTTGAATAGTATCAAAGTTTCAAATTATCGTGAATTAATATATATTCCTTGGAATTTTATCAAATTTGTTAAATATAAGGTCATATTTTGTTTGATTTATTTTGTTAATTTAGAATATGGATGATGAAGTCTCTTCTAAACGTTCATTTTTAAGACAGTTTCAATCTATTTATAATAAGTCTATTATTGTTATTATTATTGGTTTAAAGTATTTAACGAGCACTATCTGAACAGACAAATATCCCCACACGATCTATAAACAAGATTACAACTAGAACAAACAAAATCAACACCCAGTCCCCTGAGAAGGAAGAAGCACCAATTCCATCAATTATACGTTTTCCGGTCAAACTGGAAATTGAACCCAGGTGCCCTAGTTGAGAAAACCTACAATTTATCGACTGTTCCAAGGGGTTGGACGTTCTGGTGAGAAGCTTTGAGTTGTGTTTAAATATAATATTTTCATTTTCTTGAATGTATCAATATTAATCGCTTCTGAACAAAATTTATCTATAAAATAATATTAACACTAAATCAGCTAATAATGAGAGATGCTTCAACTTTGAATAAAATAAAGATTATAGTAGAATATTTACCAAGAGGTATTTATTTATTAGAATGTCAAGGCTCTCTAATACAGAGGTCCCAAACCTGGCGTCCACAATGAGTCTTGAGATGAACCGCTAATCATCTATTTAAGAATACCAACCTATTAAATCATCTTGATTTGACTTTGAAGATACTGTTTTCTTCAATAATGTTGCTGGATATTTGGTTTCATGCTACCTTAGTGAACCCTGATATTTCCAAAAGGCCATTAAAGTACTTAATTGCATTTGCCATAGCTTATCTTTGCGATACAACGTGAGCATACTTCGGCTGATGGCCGAAAAACAACACTAACCATCACATTAGCTAAGTGTTGAGTTAATGATAGATACAAATATACAAACTCATTAAAACAAGCCATGTTTGATAGTGATGCTATATCTTTCATTTATATTATTATTATAAAATAAATTACCTAGAATATTAGAAAGTTCGACCACCCCCTTGCTAGTGTCGGTGATATAAATGCAACAATATCGAGGTTCTCGCCTATGACAAAATAATGTTAGTCTTCAAACAACGTGGCTGAGGGTAGCTTGATCCACGCGAACAAGTTATTGGAATCTTTTTAAAAAGGAATATGAACTGAAGAGTACAGGGAAAAAGGGTGAAAAAGTCCAAATAGCTCAAATTGAGTTACTGCTGCAGTCTATTTGACAATCATGAGACATTTCCGTTGGACTTTAGATTATGGCTAAAAGAAGTCTCTGTCATATTTAAATTGATTAAAAGAAATATTTTTTGGGGTCCCTATGGAGTTTGAGATAAAGAAAATTCGTTGACTTGGTAACTCTGTGTACCATGTCTTACCCCCTTTTCCCTTTACTATTAAAAACCTGTGATAATTAGATATATTACTTTGAATAAACATTTTAAAGAGTGTTCTTGGAATAATTGAGTAAACTCAAAGGAAAAGCACTTCGTGTATCTGACCGGAATTCTATTCCGATAGTTAGAAAAACAATCAACACGAACCATATTCAGTGGCCGAATAGTCTAACACGTCACTCTCGTGTTAGAATGGTTCGACTACGGTCGGGTGCATTGATGTGTTTTTACTGCTTTCACTCCACACAACTTGGTTTGCACTTCCTCTTAATTTAACCTTCCCTATTCCTAACACATTAGCGTAATCGGCACATAAGCGTATAACCCAAACGGTAAGTAAGACGTGGTACTAAAAAAAAGGCAATACGAAATTGAGGCCTTTATCCCCTGTGAAAGAGAAATATTAAGTTTTTTCTTTAATATTGATATTATTTTAGTTTTTAAATATGTTGTCATACTTTTTTTATTTAGCCTAACTACACAAACTTTTAAAGAGGCGTTTGTATATAATTTATATATATATTTTTTTATCGCCGCCATTTTACTACTTGTTCAGGCTATACGTATGTATGATAATTACTCTATTATGATAGGGATGAGGAGTTAAGTATTTCAAAGGTAATATACCTACATTCGCGTGGAATATGAGTGTAAAACCATTTTGTAAAACTCATTCTCAAACGAGTGGGATTTTAGCCCCAATCTCAACGTCATCAAAATCCTGTCTAACACTAGAGTGACGCCTTAGACTATTTGGTCATTGAAGAAGATGTTTACTTGTGTTAATTAATATTTAAATATAACTATTATTTAAATAATTATGTTTGATTTAATGAGACAATACTATTACCATAAAACATATACTTGTAATTAACAATCATAACACGCTAATAGATATTTCATGAGTTTTTAGAAATAATATCCAATAAGTTCGATTTCGGATAGGTCTATATTTTTTTTTACCACTGATTCCTACTACCGGTTAGGACTATACACATATAAAAAACTCAATGACATCTTAAAATTGATGACTAAGTAGATAGCCTAGTTATATTTTAGACAGGGGCTATTTATTAAATGGCACAGTGTTTGTTGCCCTTAACTAGTAAGCAACTCCAAATACGTTATAGCTCATTGGGCCGGTTCAATAAAAGGTGGCTTTTATGCTGCTATAAATAAATAATTTATTTATTTAGGTAACGCTACTGCTGACAGAACAAACAAAATTAATTTTATTCAGCACGCACCGATGAGTTTAGTTATAAATGTCAGGCTCATTTGGTTTGGTTTACCGATGTTGGGGAGATTGAGGTTTTTAATCCCAGATTGGTGTACTAATATTGGGGTTACCTCAATAGTTTCCCACTCCAATTCCTAAAAATGTAGGTAGATTTCATCTTAAATATACCTTCCCATATTTTTTTCATAAGATTAACTGAATGTTTATAGCCCAAAATATTTATAAAATTCTGTGCATGTATTAATGGATTAATGGCAAGACACCATAGGCATTCAAACCAAAAAAGTTATGCTTGGCACGCTTGCTTTTCAAAAATCAATATAATAAATTAAAATATCATATTTATCAGTAGATATCTATACATCAAAGAAATTAAAATGAATTATAAATACACAAAAATAAATAATAATTCATGTTTGCACTAGTTATGCCAATGTATGTTCTTGTTTGTGTAAGACACACAATAAAATATGTTACTAAAGTCTAAGTTTACACCCAAAAACCATATGGGTTCCACCAAAATTGATTTGATAACCTCATTATTAGGTCCTAAATCTGGCGTTTTGTTTACTGCAGCGCTCCACTTTTGCCTATCCTGAGCTAGATATTTACATCTTTCTCCCTTCTTCCGCTAACATCGTTCGCCATCTGATTCATGTACTCCAGTTTTGGTCTGGCTCTTGAATTTCCCACTTCTACATATCCTTCTATAATATCTTCGTCAAGCTATCATATCTCAGTGTATTACCTACCATGTTAACTCATCTTTGCTGTATACCTTTCCAAAGATTCATTTCTTCATTTGATTTTCTTACCATTTCTGTGTTTAATACCATCTCCATTCATGATATTTTAAACATTCTTCTGTAGTATCACTTTTCAAATGCTTCTAATCGTTTTATTTCAGTTGTACCAATGGTTCATGTTTCATATTCATAAAGCCCACACTCCAAACATAATATGTCTTTAGGAACCTTTTACTGATTTCTAAATGTATACTAGTAGTGGTTGGTATTGTCTTCTTATTAAGAAAATATTTCTTCACCTTCACTTTTCTATTTATAATATATTTCTTGCATCTTTTGTATTCTATTATTTTATTTCCTAACTAGCAGAACTTCATTACTTGCTATAACCCTCTTCTTCTAGTTCTATATTAATATGATTGAGTTATCCTTTACTGCACATTATGATTTGTTTTTCTTTTGTTTATCCTCATATTATATCCAATATTTATTTTTTTAATATTTCCTCATTTCTTTTCAGTAGTTCTTGTAGATTCTCTTCACTTTGAGCACATGCATTAATGTCATCAGCAAAACAAGGTGTGTTGATAATTTTACTCCTGTTCTAATTTCAGGCATGATTTATTCTTTAACCTCTGTTATTCATCTGTATAAGTGTTAAATATCATATAGGAGATAGGTTGAATCCTTGTATAACACCTTTTATAATTTATCTTCCTCTTCATGCTCATTAAGTATTAACTATGATTATTGCTGTCTGACTTTTGTATAAGTTAAATATTACTATTCATTCGTGTTATGCTGCATATTTCATGATTCACTGGTATGTCGCATATTTCATGATTCGCTAGTTTGCTGCATATTTCATTATTCGCTAGTCTCCCATGGCTATTTCCTCCCCTATTTCCCCTAACTCAACTGCAGATTTCTTGGAATTAGCCACCCCTCTACCCTCTTTCTACTGACACATGTCGCTTATTCCCTCTGAAACAGTGGTCATTGAATTCCAATCTGTATCACAGCTCGGTGAACCTCTCTTGCTCGGTTTTGTTTGCATCTTCATAGACAATAAGTTGATAATGTTCTTTATGTGTGTTTTTATGTAATATATATAATATGTACTCATTAAACGCGAGTGTTTAGGGGAGCTCCTCTCGCAAACTAATATTCGTTAAAAGACCATCGTCAGATCAAGAAGATCAAGACCATCGTTCCCAGGTATTCTCGGATCTCCAGTCAAGACAACTCTCAAGGTAGGCTCTACACAGTACATCTTATTAAACCCACGTTCAACTCCCGTCTCTTTCTTAGTGTAACTAAAACTGGTCCTCCGAAATCAATTACCTTTTTTTGTTAGTCTTAAATACATTAAAGAGACAGAACGCTCACACATGTTATATGATCACAAGTTTTCTGAAATTTTCAAAAATTATATTCCCTTCCATATTATCAAATGACTTTTCAATATTCCTATGCCCTTCCTTGCTTGTTTTTCTAATAGCATCCTTAAAGACAGTATGGCTTATCTTATTCCCCTGTTTATTCTGAATCAATATTGATCCTTTCCAAGTAATTCTTTTATCATCTCGAACATTCTTTTATGTATTATTCGCGTAGGTACGTTTGGATGCATGTGTTGTGGGACTTAGTGCCCTATATTCTTAACATTTAGCTACCCCAGGTTTATTTGTTAGCGGAACAACAATGTTCCTTTCAAATTAATCAATTATATTTCCTATTCAGAACATTTCCCTACACATTTAATACAGTTCTTCTTTTATTTCTTATCCAGCATCATTTGAGTAGTTCTACAGGAATTGTGTATATTCCGAATGTTTTGTCATTGTTTAGCTGATTTTAGACTATTTCCAATTCTGATCTGGTTATGTGGTCACTTCTTTCATCTGTGCTAGTTTTCCAAAGCACCTTCCTTTATTTCTTCCATGGAAATATAATTTTATTCTCCATCTACGGTAGTAGGTGAGTGACAGCTAGTAAAAGATACCACATTTACTCTCATTCATCCACTCGCCAAACCCTATGATCTGCAAGACCATATGTTGATTTGTTGTCACTTTGAGCAGTGAAAACATTCACAAAAAAAAATTAATTATGTTTTTCCTTTAACAGTTTCTACATCTTCTGCTGGCTGCCATTTACCACCACTCCTATGGCGTGTGGGTATTCTTTCCTTTATTTATTCTTACTATCACGTCTTATTACCCATTTGTCTAATTAAGTTACGCTAATGTGTAAGCTATGAGGAAGGTTTAATTTAGAGGAAGTATACCTACATTTGCTTTGGAGTATAATGGTAAACCATTTATCTAAAAAAAAAAGTATACCCGATTTTAACTCAGAACCGATCTCCCTGTCAACAGCAGTATATTCTAATGTGAGAGTGACTACTTAGACCATGCGGCAATCGAACTGGTTAGGGGTTCTTAATGAATGCCTACACAAGAGCTGTATATTGAAATTAGTATTGATATGTCAATAGGTAGATGGACATAATTGCACTAATCAAATTGGTTGAGCAATGATGCTTTGACATAGGAATAAAGCTCATACCAGTGGGGTGCTAGGGCAAGTGTCCTGGGTTTGACTACCATGTTCAAAGGTCATTTTTAGCCCAAATGTAATGAATTAAAGTTAAAGTCCAACATAGTTTAATTGTTTATAGTGTTTTGTAAATAATATATTCTTAATTATATGAGATATATATATAAGTGCTGAAATCACTAAACCAATTAAAGAAGACAGAACTTTGAAAATACAAAAATACCTCACGCATAAAAAAATAGGACATTGAGGTTCATGAAGATAAGTAAGCTAATCACCAAGAACATTCCATTCGCTTTCTTAAGTAAAGCCACAAACAATATGATGCCAATTAGCTGAGTTGGTGAGTTTATAGTGATGAGACTTGCCCCTTATTTGTCTGCTCCTGTACTACTGGAATTAACAAGCCACTCTAATTAGTAACCGGTCAGCCCAAAGCAAATAGATTCTTGCTCGTTCCAACATTCCCAGGTTTACAGCATCTAACTTCCTGTCCGCAACCCGTGTCTCTCACAACTATGCAGGATGGTAGTATTACAGAAACTCCTCTGGCAGAACGAGTTATTTATAATGCCTTTTTTATTTTTAGAATTGTATGCCTTTACATTCCGCTGAAATTTATTCTCTTTCGGGTTTTAAATTAAGTTTCTTTGAAGGAAAATTCTGAAATGAAATTTGTTTGTTTTTTAACCACAACTTACTACCCTTTCAGGCTATCTTGATTTTACTATGTTATTGAGAGGGTGTGAGTACGATATAATTTATGTAAAATTAAATGTGCTAGCGTTTGATTTGTGGGAAAACGGGAGGATATTAAAAAAATTAGTACCCTCAACCAGGAAATTAACCTTGATGTCCGTGTCAATAAAAAGTCAAACTGCATGAGCTTGATGTTTAGTCCGCATACCCACTGGTGTGTGTGGAAAGAGCTTTTAATTTGATTTTAAAGTAAATAATGGAATAGCTGTTTTATAAATACAAATTTCATCTAGCACGCAATCAAATATTTTTATTTGTAGAATAGACTCTCTAAAGGATGAGGAGTATAATACCTTAATACCTGCAGTTAGCTTTTCTTCCTCATCTACTCATCTGGTTTACCTGTGATGGATAGTTCATAGTTCTAATCCTTTCCAAATGTGTTGAGGATATTTTTCCTAAACGGATTACCCTACTTCCCCGAAAATGCGTGTGCTTTTCCTCTTTATTATAGCGCTCTAATATCTACCTCATTAGTATAAATATGTGGAGAGCCTAGACCAATAGTAGGTTGATAAGCACGAAAAACAGCAACTTGAAGATACCTCAATTATTTTAAATAAAATTAGAAAATATTATTTCTGAAATATTAATGCATCAAGCACTACCTATTATAATTTACATTATTTTACTAATAAAATAACAATGTAAAGGGGATATATGAATACTGTATTTATGAAAAGTTTGCACAGTCAAATGTTCATAGGAATCACCTAATCTGTCGGCTTGAAAAGTTATTAAATATAATTTATTGCGTTCACATGTCAAGTCATGAGATATGTGGGTGTAACTTTCAATTGTAAATATCAATACCTCTTAGGGAAAACTAATAAAACGATAAAATGTTATCATTCTTTGAAAATAATGTTTGAATTTTCTAAAAGTTTATTCCTACCATCATCCTACCATTTTCAATAAAAAATTTGAACCATTTTTTGAAAATAATGTTAGAATTTTTTTAAATTTTATTCCTACCAAAATCCTACCATTTGCTTTAAAAAATTTGAACCCTAGTAGAGTATTTGTTTAGTATTAAAGTACAATACTCATAAAACACCATGAATCCTTTATCATTTAATTCGTTTTGTCTCCCCAAATCAACCCAAAGTCAAAACAACAGATTAACCCATTGGAGCACACTTATCTACATTTATATCTTGGACCTCTTGTCGGAACGTCACCCCACCTATTTATTTTATTTTAAGAGTTTACGAAGGAAAGAGGGGTTAGGCGGCGCTGACCTTTCTACCACCCCCCCCCTTCCTCCAAGAAACCTACCCTAGTTAGCCTTGGCAATAAAGTCGGGTGATGACAAATAGTCCTTCTTCGAGTCTGACAAGTCAGGTAGCTTCATCTAGAAAGATGTTCCACTTCTTGATATTAAACTAGGAGTCTCATGCTATAAGATATCATGACTTACACTAGGAAATCATTCATTTGAATTTGATAAAACAAGGCCCAATCTGGATTACTGAAATTCCAGATAATCCATATTTTTTGTAATTTCTTACTGCTAGGAATGTATACTATTAATAGCATCGCGTCTTACTACCCATTCGGGTTATACGCACTTACGCTAATGTGTAATGGTAGGGTGATTGCGAGATGAAGTGGAGGACCTACAGTTTAACGTGTGATCTTAAGCACGGTTGAGGCCTGGTATTCAACATATTCACAAGCTGTGAATAATAAACGTCTTGTCAGAGTTGAAGGAAGGGTTTGTCAAGCAGATTAATCTGTGCCGGGACCAAGGCTTGAACCCTGAACCCCCAGCACAGAAGTTTGACATCTTCCTCCTCTAGGAATGAAAAAAAAATCGGACATACACAATATGTGATGCCAATAACATATATACAGAATGTTCGGTAACTCAACGACATAACTGTACTTATAAGTTGTTTGAAACAAAAGTAATTCAAAATCCCTGTACACTTACATCTGTTAAACTATTCTGATACCGTAAAATTGTGTTAAAAATATCTGCGTACAGTGCTGGGAGAGCAAAGCTGCGCAAGCATGTGTGTACAACAGGTTGCATATGAGTTGGGTGCGTGGCCCTGCACACCTAGACATTTTAGAGCACAGCAACATAACAAACCACAGTTAATAGTAAACCGCACACCAATCCACCCAAAAATAAAATTGGGTTCTAAGTGCCATCATTGACGGCCCTAAATCACATAAAAGGCTTGCCATTATTACCTGTGCAGTACTGCGTGCCTAATTTATAAGCAACTTGTTGTGCACGTATGCTTGCACAGCTTTACTTTCCCTGCGCTGTACGCCGAAACTTTGAACACAATTTAATGGTACTACCATATTTTTCCGGATGTAAGTGTATAGGAATTTTGTATTACTTTTGTCTCAAACAAATTATAAGGGCAATTTGGGCGTTGAGTTTCATAATATTCTGTATTTATAATATGATACAGAAAAAGGAGTAAAATTGGATTTTGTTTACAAATATAGTCAGAATTAGGCCAACACCTTAAAAAAAGTTTTTGTTTGAGATTTAATGATTTATCGTAGACCAATCGATAGCGTTTTAATTTAATTTTTGAATTGAAAGGTTGTTTCTAATAAACTATAATTTCGGATAAACGAGTTTCTTGTGTACTAGAATGTCAATAATTTGTGTTGACTACTTCAATTAAATTGAGTTAATATTTACCACTTAATCTGAATTCTCGCTAATTCAAACAAGCTTTGGTACCAACTAATTCGGATTAGCAAGGTTTTCTACTGTAAGGGTTGTAACAATACTGTTTATGAACTCTAACCAGTGTGGATAGCTCAAACGAGTAGCAAGGCACTCTACACATAATAAAACACCACTCAAAAACATAGCCATTACACTACGCCCAAGGTATAGTGTACCCCCATTTGCGTGAATGGATAGTAGGAAACCATTAACAAATAAGCACCATATTACATACAACAAACTGAGAATCCTACAACATATACTCACGTCACCAACAGACCAAACATTATAAGACTGATGCCTTTTGACTGATGCCCATTTGTGTTTATATTAAAATACTATAAAGTTAATAGAAAGAGATAAAAGAATCAAATTATTACCATAGTTAATTAATATAAAATAAAATGTAGCAATCTAGACGAAAATAAAATACATGTTTTCAAAAGAAAAAAAACAACTTAAAAATTGGTTCTTGATTATTTTTTATTAAATGGAAGGAATGGTTATACTCAAACCATGAAAACTATTGTCAATTTGTCAATTTCAAGCTAAACGGGCTGTACGAAATGTCATATAATCGACAGACTCAAAAAGAAGAGTCGCTCATTACTGTTGCGTGTACAGTTCGCTGAACTTGTAGAAAATGAGGAAGATATGGTATAAAGACACGCCCCATAATAAAACGCGTTAAAAATGCTACGGCTGTTTACATTGCTTTGCGTTAATATAAAATTATGTAATTAGGCTTACTATTTAGAGATAAAAATAATTGGCAAAACTAAAAGAGCACAATTCTTTTGTTGTTGTTTTAGCAATGAGTTACACAAAACTCTTTTATGTAGAATAAATATATTTATTCAAAACGTTATTTTTATGAAAAACTATTGTATGTAGAATTTTTTACTTTAAGATAGGCCTAAATACGATTTTTTAAGGTCCTATTTATAAATAAATAAAATAATAATTGGTGGAAATACAACTTTTGGAGGAAAAAATATTGACCCCCAAAAATATAGCTGCCCAATCAACTCCAAACTCTGATACAAATTTCTAGACTGATTATAATATTTTTTTTATAAATAATAGACAACAAAATTTATACCTTTGAAAATATTGATGCTACATAAGAATTTATTAGAATCTATTGGACGAAAACTCTAACAAAGATTGGTGGAATTCAAGAAGGTAAAAGTAAGTATTTTTCAATTTTTGTGACAAAATAAAATTGACATCAATAAATAAAATATTGCTACAATAGATAAGTTTAATTTAATTTTCTACATACAGACTCAAAAGTTTTTTAATATATGTAATTTGCATTAAGTAAATTGATCAAGATTTTTTATCTAAATTTAAAAATGTTATGGTAAAATTTTGCTATGTCATAATAATTAATATTAATATTATAGAAATGGTTGAGATTACTATGCGTGGACAATTAAAGTAAGCGTATCTACTGGGGTAAAATATATATATTAGTTTGGTCTAGATTCTTTTTTTTTTTCAATAAAAACTATTTTAAAATACACTTAGGCTTACCTCCTTAAATCTCCCACTCCTTATATTCCACCGTAATGCATTGGCACACATAGATATGTATAGATTATTGTTAAGTACAAAATAATAATATTTGGATGATTAGTGCTACTATTGTTTATTTCTAGGTAGGCCTATTATTTTTATTTTTAAAGAACAAGCTTTTTTTTATTTAGATCAGCAAATATTTAAATCAATTAGGATATTTGCATACAAAGAAGAAATGGAAAAACATGCTACTCCGTATTTAGGCCCTATATATATAGAGTAATAAAAATATAAAATAATAAAAATTTTGAGTCTCACTAACTAGTAACGCGACGATCGGAATGTGTTCTTTAATTTATTATAATCTGTATTCATGATTAAGTTCCATGTTACTTCTAAAGCCTAAACATATTTGTATCATTGTTTCCGATAGCCGTACAAAATCAATCCTCCGCTCAGAATATGAATACAGAACAAAAATAAACACATTGGCGTTGTTTTCCCGTCTGGAAACTTATTCCCCTTGTCAAAAATTTTTAAACAATTGAGCCACAGCCGCCTGTTGTAATTGATAGACAGCCCGGTGGTGGCACCACGGGGGATCCTCTGGCATTTCGCCCCCTTTCCCCTCATCGGACCCATATTCCCCAACTACATGTCGGCCTTTTTGGACCTCGAGCTAGGAGGTCACCACTCAACAACCGCCCAAATCCTAGTCACAATTATCAGAATGTTATCGATAACGTTTTGATATTTAGTTTAGTTTCTTTCTTTCTTCATTTCCAATCTCTCTTTCTTTAGATCAAATCTCTCTTTCTCATTCTCTTTATTTATAAATACAAAGAAATATTGGTAAAGAGAGTGTGATATATATATATATATATATATATAAAGAGAGGAATATAGAAAACGAGGAGGAACGATTCATTGAATGAGTAAAACAGAGAGAGAGTGTGAAATTGTGAGAAATAAGATAAGCTAAAGAAAGTTAAGTGGAGAGAGAAAACGTGAAATAGTGAAAGAGTACAGAGATAGAGACGTAAAAGAAAGAGTGATAAAGTGAGAATGTGTGAACAAGAGATTGTAACGTTTAAAAGATCTGGCCTGATATATTAATGTTTGTACGCCACCATTAGGGTAACATTTGATATAACGATTGAATTGGGTCCAAGTTTGCTGTTCCGTATTATAATCATTAAAAAGGGATGATGTCTTATTTTATAAATTAAACGTTCTGATGTTTTATAGTTTTTTAATTTTTAGTTGATAATCAGTTTTTGCTAGATATTTCACACGTATATTTTAATAAAATCCCGACTATTAAGTTATATGCATGATAATTCTTGACACGTGAAATTTAGAACACAGATTAAGATGTCATAGACTCCACCTACACGGCTCCTCGTCAGGAAGGAAAGTGAATAGATGCGTACCCTGAAGGGGTATATCAAGCGACATTTCTTTCTCGAAGCTTCCTAAAAGAAAAAGGGTGTGGTCATCCAGGTGCGTTTCTGTCTACAAAACTGCGTTGTCTTTTTAAACAGAGACGTAGAAGGATGTCGTCATACCTTGCAACTTAACTTCTTAACACAAATAAATCTTACTGCCCGATCTCATTTAAAATATCGTAATTATGAATATAGATGTGTATAATAAATTATTGAGATGTATAATTCTATATCATTACAGCACCCCCCTAATTGCTGGAAATATTGAACGTGGGTTATATCTAACAGGAATTACATAATGTACAAGTTTACTATAAAATGACCCGCCTCGGTGGCGTAGTTGGCTAACGCGCTAGTCGTGTTGAGCTCGACTGCTGAGGACGGGGAGATCGAAGTTGGAATCTCAGTCGGGTGAACTGGGGGTGGTTTTTCCTAAATGATTTTCCACTCTCCCTCCACGCAAATATGGGTTCACTTCCTCTAATTCATCCTTCCCCATTCCTAATCCATTAGCGTAATTAGTACTTAAAGCGTATAACCCAAACGGGTAGTAAGACGCGGTGCTAAATATTATTAATATTAATACTATAAAATGCACTTGAAATTGAATACAGAGAACAAAATCACTTTTACATACAACTGTTGCTAGTCTAGTCAAGGTTTGCCCTCGACCATACTTTCTTTCTTGAAGTTCCTTTGTTACATACGTAAACAAAATAGGATTTTTTAATTATTTTTTTTTACATTGTCACACTAATAATACTTTGTTTCATTTATTGTTTTTATCTAATGTCATTTTTCAAAAAAATCTTAGTTCTAAAACATTTAACTAAAGTTACATTATATTAACTTAATATAATATACTTGACATATTTAATGTAATATACTATACAATATAGATAACACTTGATTTAATTGTTTACCGCGACCCATGTCTGTCTTAAGGTGCGTTTAGACAAAGCGAGCGAATTTTCATTCTTCCTTCATAACCACAAATTAACCGCAACCCATGTCTGAATCATCCTATTAAATATGTTATTAATACTCAATGTTTTAAATTATCTATTTCAATATTCATTGATCGATTCTCCTTAATACCTTCATAGCTGTTACCCCTTGTTGTTTAACAATGTTTTAATTAAATCAATTTGATTTTAATTAAATTAACTTTATTTTATTTTTAAGAAGACTTTAATTAAATCAGACTTTGCTCCAGCTATTTTTTATTTTATAGGCCCAAGATAAAATATTTAATATTCTCCTTTACTTCACATTTAAATTACTCTTATTTAGTTTTGTTGTTAATTTTATTGTTTTAACTTGTTTACAAGACACACCAGAAAATCTCATAAGATAGCTTTATTTCCTTCAAATGGTATAGGTTTAACCCTAAACAAAATGAATTATGTCGACTATTATCTTACCTTTCTTCAATGACGTAGACTCACCTAAATAAAGTTTATGGGGCGATCCCTCATATATATATATATATATATATATTCAACGACGTAACTCTCCTTAACTGGTGTATATTGGATCAACGACGTAGCTCACCTTTACCGGTGTAAATTGGATCAACGACGAGTTCTTCACCTTCAACTGGTGTGCCTTCCACGAAGACTAGATATTAGACCTACGACTATAATTCATACCATTGTAAGGGAGCTCAACAGGGTGATATTGGCGGTCTAAATTCACTGACAAAAGGAATCGAACCGTCGTAAGACAAGACACATAATGTTAATTAAAATTAGCTAAGCACATAAATCAACGTAGGCATATTTATTTTGTGTGAAAGAGGACCCCCAAATTTCCACTGTCCCAGACCCCATGAATACCCTGGAAGGGCCTGGTTGAGAAACTTTTCTCTCTCATAAAAGACCGATATAATCTACTCGGCGCCAGCGTTCTAGACTAAAGTGCCTGCCTCTTACTCGGGTAGTCAATACTTGTGTTTTAACACCCACTAGATTATCAAGAAGTAGGTTTCCATTCCCTCTCCAGGCGTATGCTTATGTATTTCCTATGATCTACACTACTATCTCCCCCACATTACTATACTAACACTTTATTAGCATTTATCGCCACGGGCGATCACACGTTCTAAAGGTAGACTGGGGTTTCGATGATGAGGCGGTATGGGATTCTGGCCATGTGGTTTTTATATAACTTGTTCCCCACTATGCCGTCACGCAAATTCACCAACATCTCTAATTTATACCTTCATGATCCTTACCCCATTAATGTAGATAACTGTGGATAGTCTGTACAAGAAAGAAGATGTAGTGCAAAAAAAAAAACTCTCACCTTCAACCGACAGTCACGTTAGGCTACACCTCTACACCTCTTAGCATTAGTAGCTATCATATAAAGGTAAGAGAAGAGTAACATAGATTCGAAGTTTCCCATAAAGTACTTTATCTGGTCGACCTCGGTGGTTTTGGGGGCATCATGATTCGATGTTCGAGGGTTTAAATTCAGCTGAGGTAAAAGAATTTTTCTTGAGTGATAAAAAGCCAGTAGCACAACTTCCTTCAGAGGGGAACTAAAGCAGTCCCATGTCGATTGTGGCTTGTAAAATAATCCAAGAAGGTATGTGAAAATACCTTTCCCGGTAAAATTGGTGCACCTTTCCACTCTCGCTCATAGAAATTCTCATATGCTCATAATCAGTCAGTTCAGAAAGTGCGCGCTATATACCTTAAATAATAAAATAAAATAAATACTTTATCTGACTACTAGAGAAGTTACTAGATCTACTTTCACGCTTGGAACTGTATTCTGCTGCTGTTACTTTTTATCGATATTTTCAATACCTCTATAATAGTAAAATGTTTTCAATGTTTACCGCAAAAAGTTTTTATTTTGTTTGAGATCATTACTATGAAAATTATTGGAATTTTCGTTATATTTTTACTGCTATTAAAAGCCGTGTGCTTCTGAAAAAAGGATGTTGAATCCTGACTTTAAAACTTTCAGAGCTTGGGCGTGATCTTGGACTCAACCCAGAAATACATCCTACGTTAACCTGTATTTGAAACCTTTTTCTGGGTCAGTAAAAATAAAACGAATAAAACGGTCATTTAACTGCTTAAAGGTTATTGCAGCGTTTCAGCCATTTAATGACCTTGAAACTAAGTATCACAACAAACCAGTTTGTGACGTATGAGAATCTAGGTATCCAGAGTGGTGGTCGAGTGGTTTAAGGGGTTAGACTCATACTGATAACGTAATTTGAGGAAAGTCTGTCGTAGTTTTCATTACGCGTTTTTGGCTGTAGATTTTACGCACTGTTTGTATTATTTGTACCATTGATAAAGGAGGTAAAATATGTTAAAAATAAAGAATTTTAATTTTATATGTAAGTAAACTTGGAAATTAGCAGCATGAAAAAAGGCGACTGAAAGATCAAGCCTCATAGTTGGGCATTATTTCAGATTTAACACCATAATCGGAAACAGCTTATGATGGGCAATAGGTTTTACGTTTCCAATGGCCGAATGTTGAGTATGGCCTCGAATGGTTGAACGGACGTACATAGAATTGCATTTTTAATTTTTTTTTATCTTGGCCAAGACCACTACCGATCACACCTGACAACTTTTTTCCAAGTGTTGAATCAGTTTTAAACTATATTTATCGCAAAATTAGGTTCAACATTTTCACAGCATACAACCCGAACTGGTAGTAATACGTGGCGCTAAAATATTACCTGTTTTCACTAATTTAAAATAAATAACAAAATAAACAAATATTTTCTACCACTTAATTCAACTAAGCCTTTTATTGAACAAGTAAACAACTAATGTTTTGTCTTTTAATATCTAACAACCAGAATTCAATGCTAGCTCATGCGCAAAACAAAAAATCAACCTACTCTTTTATATTTTGTCTATGAATTTGACAGCCTCATAATGGGTTGGTATGTTGTGAGTGATCTATGTGGAGTAAAGACTGTGACCGCTCGCTGCAATCATCCAATTAGCTCAATTGACCGTTTAATAAGGATGTGATAAATGGGTCATTCCTTTTTGTTTTCTGTGCGAAATTAAAAAAAACCCAGCTTGATGTAACAATTCATACGATACTTTTAGAGGCCAATTTAAAGTGCACATCACCTATTAGTTTCTATTACTAATTACCAATAGAATACACACGCGTTTTTTATGTGTATATATGTTTGTAAGATGTATATTTCTAAACCTATAATGTAGACCTAATTGCTCGATTTAAGGTTTTTGGTTGATAACTCGGATTTCGGATATAAAAACAAAACAATGTCAAATAAATTACTCTTTGATGTATCTTTAAGCACCGTGTCTTACGAGCCATTTGGGTTGTACGCTTATGTACTAATTGCGCTATTGGTTTTAGGAATATTATAAAAATCGGAAGTGTACCGAAATTTGCGTGAAGAGGAGTGGAAAACCATGTTTGAACAGACACCTTCAGTACAGTCGAACCTCATCATCATTCTACAGCGAGAGTAACGCCACAGAAGTGTGTTTTTATATGTTTAAATGTCTCTGAAACTCATGAGTTAGTAATATTAGAACCCAACATATTTGGTAAAAATTGGTTGAGGGTGATGTTTTCACTGCGGTGCCTTTAGGAGAAGCACGACAACCTTTGACCTCTTGTTTGTATAGAATGTTACCCTTAACATCCCATTGTTTTTTCTCCTCCAAAATTTCAAGCCCCCGTGTTGAGGATTTTGTGAGCTGCAGTAATGAAGTATAAGTACCTATACTTAAGTCCTATGTTAACCATGTTTAATCAAAATTGGTTGTATTTTTGTTTTCAATTTATGAACTTTCTTGTAATCTACAATTTTAAAGTATACCACTTGTTAAATAAGATCATTGATTTTAAAAAAATGAGGTAAGTACTTAATATTTTATGATATTTTTGACACCATACATTATGGATAATTTAAAATTAATTTTATTGGCCGACAACAAATGAATCGTAACATGCCTAGTCTACATATGTCCTTTGGGAGGCTTACGTGTGTATCTAGTTTGGTTGAAATATATATTTGTTTATTGGAACGTTAATTTTACAAAACATGTTAGCACAGTTTAAAAAATGTATTATCTCTTCCTCTCTCCTTTTTTTAAGGTGAAAAAGTGACTCGAGTCCTGTATAGACACTAATGTCATAGTCGTGTATCAAGCATTCCACCTTAAATTTACTGTTATGTTGTTTCTATTCCGCTCTCATTCCTGAAAAATCCGACAAAGTCTGTGTGAACACTTTGTTTGAAGTTCGAATGCGTGACTGTCCATTCTCAGCATGAAGGGTAATCTTCTCGTAAGGTTGCACATTGTCTACAGAAGTATAATGAAAGAAGGCAGTACAGTCGAATGATAATTACAAGTACACTCCGTTTAGGGAAAATATAGTAGATAGCTTGAATGTAAAATTAATTTAGAACCAAGCAGAGCCTCCGGAAAACGGACAGCTTAAACCCTGGTTGACTCTAGAAGTTGTTTGAATGACTTTCATTCTTTTTACTTTCTTGCTATCTCACAGGTAGAAAAAGTATTGTGATCGTCAAGAAAAATATAACTCGAGATGTTGATGAATGTTGACGTTTCATGACCCCCCCGAATCCAAAAAAGTTTTTTTTTTAGTTTCCTACCATCTGTATGTCTGTCTGTCTGTACCTCGTAGTAGAGCCTAAACTATTTTACCTATCGGGTTGAAACTTGGTATCTAGGGTTTTCAAAGGGTTGCCCCGAAGGATTTTTGGAATTTAATATTTAACCCTCTAAATAAGTGTAGTTTACTGAAAGGCAAAAAGAGAAGAACAATAGTTTTGGTCAAAATTGGTTCTACCGATTTTGATTAAAATTAATTTGAAAACATTTTAAAATATTCCAAACAAAATGGCTACTCTCAATATTTTGACAAAATGAATACACTTTTTTTTTATCGTATCTCCGATACTCTTTGATATAATTGCAAATATAAAGATCTCTTTACAACACAAATCTTTTATTTGAAACATATTTATATAAAACCAATAACTTTTAAGCTATAAGCAAAAATATATATATAAACTTTTCGAACACTAAAGGTTAAAGTATTGCGACCGTAAGAAAAAATCTAACCTGAAATGTTGATGGATATCGACGTCTCTTGACCCCCCGAAGCCTAAAAAGTGATTTTTGCAATTACGTATGTCTGTGTGTTTGTTTAACCCTAAAATTAAGAGTAGTTTAACAAAAATCAAAAAGAGAACAAATCAATTTTCACAAAATCGGCTCTGACGATTTTGATTATAATTCGTATCTAGGCGTCGATTAAGTTTATAAATAAACTGGCTATTTTCATTTTCCCATGAAAATGATTTTTCGGGTACTTTACAAAAGTGGAAATTTCCGTATCACCGCAACTATTTGAGATACTAAATAATTTATGATTGCAAAATTGTAGTACTATTAAAAATAAAATCTTTTATATCAAATATATTTTTATAATACATATATTTTCTGAGATATTGGCAAGGATATTAATACAATTTTGTGAGGTTTAGTTGTAAAGAAAAACTACTTAAGTTTTAACACAATCATTCTCTAGTGCCATAGAGTAAGCAAATAAGTAAGTATTTCAAGACGTTTATGTGGTTTTTCCTTTAACCTCTTAGGTGAAATGTTTGTACAGCAATGATCTATCTCCAATTTAGATTCAATTGTCAATAAATACATTTTTACTGGTCAAAATTTAGAAATGAGGAATTTAATAGTAATACGATGACTTGAAGATGAGCAAAACCTAATACAAATTTTAAAATTTTAACCAGAAGTCAACATTTTTAAAGTGTTGACCCTTGTGGATCCAATATCGATCTTTTTTATTGGTCCAAACATAAAATGATAAAATTAAGTCTTTAATTATTTAATTAATTAATATCTCAAATATTTGCGAGGATACGGAAATTTCCGCTTCTGTAAAGTATTCTAAATTTATTTTCATGAGAAAATGAAAATAGCCATTTTATTTATAATCTTAATCAACGCCTAGATACAAATTTTAATCAAAATCGTTAGAGCTGATTTTGAGAAAATTGATAGTTTCTCTTTTCTCTTTTTATTAAATTACTCTTAATTTTAGGGTTAAACATACACACAGACAGACGTCATTACAAAAATCACTTTTTAGGGTTTGGGGGTCATAAGACGTCGATATCCATTAAAATCTCGAGTTAGATTTTTTTCGATTACAATACTTTCTCTACCCGTAAGATAGCGAGAAAGTAAAAATGAAATCTTGTTAGTGAGATAGTATTACGTGATAGTAAAACTAGTAGTGACTTTAACACTGATTTAATAGGATTAATTTCTTGAAAAGGGGCGCGCACCCTCACGCCTTCTTCCTGCTACAGCAATGATCTATCTCTCTCATTTTAGACTTAACCCTTAGACTTGACCCTTTGGGATCCAATATCAATATTTTTTATTGGTCCAAATATACAAATGATGACGTTAATTCTTTAAAAATAAAATAATAACATTTAAAACCGTGAGTCAAAATTTTTTTACGTATACAAAGCGCCATTTTTTCTCGGGTTCTCTAGTGTATATTATATAACGAATCTTGAGTAAATAACTCGATTTTTAAACAATAGAGCGAGAAAATTCGTGTGGAGTTCCGTACAATATTTTTTTTCTTGTACTTTTATTAACGCCTTTCTTTGCAGGGGTGGAATGGGCTGCCGGGACACTGGGAGAAGTCTTGGTGGGCTAGTCCACCGCAACTACTTTAAACTAAAATAGAGCATTACATTACAAACGAGTGATTTACACAATTGTAATCGACCGTGGTGGTCTTGGGGTCAAGTCTCGCATCAGGACCCGATGTTCGTGGGTTCAAACCCAGTTGAGGCATCGAATATTTTAGTGATAACATCAGTAGCACAACTTCCTTCGGAGGGGAAGTAAAACCGTTGGTCCCATGTCGATTGAAGCATTTAAAAAAATCCTAGAAGGTAAGTGAAAATACCTTTCCCATCAAAATTGGTAGGCCCTTTCCCTCTCGCTCATAGAAATTCTCGTGTGCTGATATAATCCGTCGGTCTTATCGAGGTGGAAAATCGCGTTCCTTCTATTCCATTTTAATAGGATGTTCCAGATAATTAATTGTTTTCCTTTCACTACTCCAAATTTTTGTTTTGTTTTTTGTTATTCATAATAAAAAACTGTTTAAGTGGGAATGATTTGGTCCTGCGACAAGACGCTGCACAGCTAATAATGTTTTGGCACTTATCCTTGATATCCATCGCACCGTGAAACAAACTTCACTGAACGTGACATTTAAATTTGATTCTAATTCATGGTGAACAGATGTCATGGCTTAAAGAGAAACAAGAATTTTAATGGTTGTAAGATTTATCCTTTACTCAAACTTTGTGGGATATTTTAACTAAAGGAATGAGAGATATAATCAAGAACAAAACTTATTGTTTCGTTTCGGCCAACAACAATGACAACTAAATACCTTGTAGCATCAATATTATAAAGTCTTCTGGATCTATTATATACAATTAAAAAGAAACGTAGTAAGTCAGCTAAATGAGGTATTTACTATTTTCACAATGATGTTTCTCGCACCAGTGGTCAGACAGTATGAGCCGTCAAGCTCTCAATAAATTGAATTTTCGGTGACGGGAAGGTCAAGTTTCGAATATCGGCATTCATCTCTGTAGAATCACCATACTCTTTTCACAATAATACGGATGCACTTCCTCTATAATAAATTTCGAGTCTTAAGGCCTCATTCACCTTCCATGGCGTCGCCGAAAATCCAGTACCTATATCGAGAGCTTGACCACTTGAAATCTAAGTGTTCCGGGATCAATTTTAGGTATGGCTAGAAAGTTTAGTGTTCTTAAATTTGGTGTTCCTCTTTTTATAATGATGAACTGCCTTCCGGGATCCCATGTGTTGTGTCGTTACTATATAAGTAAGCTAGTTAATAAGTCGGCTGCTGATATAAGTTGATTAAGAAATTTGACGTTTAATACCCTTAATAAAAGATCAACAAAATTAATATAGATTAATTGTATAATAGTAGAACTAATTAATTAGAACAGTAAAAAACAACAAATAAGGATTAAATTACTAAGTCAAATCATTATGTACAGAGTAAAGTTTTATTTTGACAAAGTATTTGATTAAAATGAAACACTTTTTTTAGTGTTTTTCCTTAAAATGCGTAAAGTTTGCGGTAAACTACTCTTAATTTTGAAGATATATTTTTTCCTCTCAAGGTATGACCTTATAACAACTAAATGTCAAGTTAAAATTAAATCCAGCAAATTGTTCCGACTGTAGCCCCGAGTGCAAATAGACAGAATTGTAAGACATCATTATTGAGTTAGGGGCACACAAAACGTTTATATCTATAATACATTTGACGTCAAAAATGTCCACGATTACAGTATTTTCTCTGTGAGAAAGTAGAAAATCTTTAAAAATAATAAAAATCATGATTTTTATAAGTACATGTATCACATCATTCCCATGCCCCTAAGAATGACAATTTAGTATGGTGGCACGAGTGAATTGTTTTATTTTATTAGGGTTGGCCTGGGTTCGATACCCTCCAGCTCTTTCCAAACATAAGCTAATCCATGCTTTCGCCTTACTTTCCATTCATTATCATAGAGCTAAACCTCGTCAACCAAGTAATGTGTGATATAATGAGCCTAAAGTTGGACCGATATACGAATAATGTTACCCGACAGTTTAAAAAGTTACTAAATTTACTTTCATGAATTCTTACGTCAGGTCTTGTGGTTTGTCAAAAGGCTTTGGTTCACAGGGTCGCGGACAATAGGACATAATTCTCCTCACACCTTCCAACCTTGACAAAATTAAACAATAATGTTTTTTTTCATTATCGCATAGGAAATTGTGGCTAATAGGTAATCCTTTCTTGTTCGATTAAATTCTGTTGTTTATTTGACTTTACACAGCTAGCGCGCTGATTAATTTTGTCATTCTACTGCTACCCTTCCCTTCGTTCGTACGCAACGAGAGCTTTTTTATTTCTCTCTCTCTCTCTTTCTTAGCGCGTCTTACACCCTATATCATTGCTGAGGTAACTGCAAGTCCTAAGGTGGATGGAAGGGGACGTAAGAAAAAGCCAGTGTTTTTTCAGTTTTTATGGCAAAACATTTTTTTGGCCAAAATAAATAAAATATTGCTCCAGTACAAACAGAGAATTTAATTTTCTTCACATGGTGACCTCAAAATTTCTTGGCTATCTCTCAAGGGTGTTCTGAAATTTAATGACAACTTGTTCTATACATTTAAAAAGTTTGTTAAATAATGCCGCTATGCTTATAACTGATATTGATGAACTGTTGATGTCAACATGTGAAAAAAAGTTAAACTATATGTTTTTACTGGAGCAATATCCTATTTATTTTGACCAAAAGAATGTTTTGTCATAAAAACTGCAAAAACGCTGGTCTTTTCTCACGTGCCCTTTCATTTCACCCTAAAGAGCTCTCTTTCAGTTAACTGTTGCCAAATCTCCTCGCTATCAGTTATGTCGAAAGGTGGTGTGCTGTGATATGAAGGAGCTACTGGCAACCTCGACTAACCAGAGCTGCGAAACTTGTTTTATATTTGAGAAGAAATTGATCACACAAAAACGAAAGAATGGCAACGTTGTTTCCCAATAGTAACTATGCAGTTTCCTCAGCGATGATATTCAGTGTAGTAACGATAAATTAAAAAAGGATGCTAGATATATTCTTTTTCCGGAACTACAAAATTTCTTTTGGAAACCTGTAAGTTTGACCTCCCTAGGAGTGAATACCGCTGGTTGATATAGTTTCAATCTCCAAGCCCAAAGAAGTCTTGAGAAGTTGGATGTACCAAAGGGAAAGCAGGTCTGACAAGATTTTATCTTTTAGTATTTTAGATCGTCAACAATACCCAATATGGCGACCTTGAAGTAGGCTGACCTTGCCCGGCGGGTAGGCGTGGTTAAGGATATCTGTATTTAACTTTGCAAACAAGTGTGTTTTTTGTAAACAAAAATAAAGTTTCTGGCACAATACACCTACACGCCTTTGTGCAAACGTCTTGTTGAAACTTTACACTTTTTTATTTTGTTTTGTTTTTCTCACGATAGTGGCTTTTTATTTTAGTACTAGTTTTCTCTGTAGAATCTACGAGGTTTCTACACTGTGTGTTTGGCACGCGGCGTTCATTACAAAATAGTTCAAACAAATAAATGTAAGAAGTTGGATACGTTTACTTTGCGTCATAAAGTACTGTTCCGTGACGCCCTCAAATAATTTGTAATGGATTTTCCCCCTAGGTGATTTAAATGAATCACACACATGGCAGACAATAACTTACAATTAACATGTGAAGTGCGAATACAAGGACTATTTTTTTGTGTGTTTCTCACAAATTTAATTTCCGTGATATTTGTCTCACTACCATAGACGACCTTACGTAGGCAAAGGGGTAGGTTAGGCAGTTGACTAGGTCAGAAAAAATGATATAGATAAGGATATAGGTCACCAAAAATATGTATTTATAATAATATTTAGCATCGCGTTTTACTAACCGTTCGGGTTATACGCTTTAAGTACTAATTACGCTAATGGATTAGGAATTGGTAAAGTTGTATTAGAGGAAGTGAACCCACACTTGAGTGGAGGGAGAGTGAAAAATCATTTAGGAAAAACCACCCCCAGTTCACCCGACCGAGATTCGAACCTCGATCTCCCCGTCCTCAGCAGTCGAGCTCAACACGACAAGCGCATTAGCCAACTACGCCACCGAGGCGGGTATGTATTTGTAAAAGCAATCATATTTCTTAAAAATAAATGATGCTTGGTAAATATGAAATGTGACCGGCAGATTTACCTCTCCCTCTGAAGGAAGCTGTGCTAAATATTTTTATCGCTCAGGAAAAATCCCTCAACCTCAGCTGGGTTTTAACCCACAAACATCAGCTCCTGAGGCGAGCACTTTATCTCAAGACCACCGAGGGGGATGCATGCATATATATACCACATAGCAATAAATGTTAAAATGAGGGTATTTGAGACATGCGCACAGGCATATATATGTGTTGTGTATGACGCAACAAGATTCCCACCCCCTTATATATATGTATATGCATCTCTCGGCTACCCTAATTTTAACACTTATTAATATATATCTATTTAGTCCGATTCTGTAAGGAAAGAGCTTTTTTACCAATCAAAAATATATTTAAAAAATATAATCTACGAATGGTATACGTCAAGTAATGTGATCAACTGTCACTTTTTATATATATAATCAATAACTATAAAATAATACTAATATTATAGTAAACAAATATCAATGTTTACCGCAAACAATATTTGTGTTTTCTAAAAGTTTATTACTTCCATCCACTTCGGTGCCTTAATGGACTAAGGCGTCACACTCACAAAAGACTAGGGATTGCCGATGATGGGGATACAGGGGATTGGATCCTCATTTGGTATACTGAGGGTATTTTTTCCAAAATTGTTAGCCACTCTCCTTCCTCTAAAATGCGGGTACACTTCCTCTAAAATTAAACCTTCATTATTAGCACATCAGCGTAGTTAGTAAATATGTGCACAAAGCGATCGGGTAGTAAGACACATTACTAAAAAATAAATAAATAGAGAATCTTTCCAGAAGTCAATAATAAGACGCGGATCATTGTCTTTGGGATCATTGGGACACAGTAATTCAGAATGTGTTACAACTGGTGCGCTTGTCCAGCCGCATGCTGTAGGACCGTCATGTGAGCGTCTTATTGAGGTTGTCATGGTGACCTACTTCGAGAGAGAGACTTCATCTCCTCTGCCTACGTTTCTCTAGTATTGTGCGTAAACAACAACACGCCATTACGCACTCTCTTGATCCTTCCGCGGCCTTGGATACCTTCAAATTAAAGCACTCGGCGTCAATCACGTTGCGTCACGTCAGTTAGTCGATTATCTCAAACACAAATTTGTTCCATAAAATACTGCCTAAGTCACGTGATGTATACTTAATAAACAAACAACTATCGGTAAGTAAGACAGATCTTGTCCGTAAAAGTTACGCAAGTCACGTGATATCAAACAATCGATTATCTAGAAGTAAGATAGATTTGGTCCACAAAATGTTGTCAAAGTCAAATGTTATCAAACACTCGACTATCTCGAAGTAAGATAGATTTGTTCCACAAAATGTTGTCAAAGTCAAATGTTATCAAACAATCGACTATCTCGAAGAAAGCCAAACCCACACCTATTGGCATTAGGATAAATATGTCAGTTTCGTCTAATCATTTTAGTCGATGGCAGGGAGATCATGGTTAAAATCCTGGCTAAAGATGTACTGAAGTTTTTTTATTTTTATAAACGGTTTCCCAATCTCGTTCCTAGTATATCCTTGTATGTTTCCTCTCTACCCCTAAAGTGGCATTATACGAATAACAAGACGGATAATAGGACACGAGGTACGAATAAAAAGTACGGTAGAAAACAAATTAAAATGTTTTTATTTTACAGTCACACAAAACAACAAAGAAGTTTTAACACACAATGACCTTCATTTTATTCAAGAAATTTAGATTGCAAAACTTACCAACGAATGCGATTGCTAGATCCCAAAAGTTTGGGAAAACTATATGGAATGACGTAACCCTATGAAGTGATGTAACGTAGAATTAAAAAAAAAAGTTTTTTTTCACTTTAGAAAATATAACCACTTGGCAAAGGTATCGCTTTTGAATGGCAACATGTCAAAAAAGTTATTTCAAGATGAACGTCATATGGTTGCGCTCGATTATTGTACAAGAGACTTCAAAATGTGTTGAGGTGTCAGAATTTATTGCTAGAAAGATATATTACTTCAAGCTTGAATACATTTACGTTCATAGATATTAATCTTTAAGAGTGTTTTAGTTTTCATTCCAACATTGATGTGTGTTTT
Organism: Timema douglasi; assembly: GCA_901482245.1. Lineage (NCBI taxonomy): Eukaryota > Metazoa > Arthropoda > Insecta > Phasmatodea > Timematidae > Timema > Timema douglasi. The sequence goes on from CABEEJ010003189.1 coordinate 63,880, forward strand.
TATTTGAAAAATAATTTTCATTAAATTGTGAGTCATTTTAATATTTTTTGTTGATATAACATAATAATCGATTTAAAATGGAAATTAATACTACATACATACATACATATATACATACTTCAATAACATCCATACACCCAGTTATACATTATTTTTTATTCTTAAAACTTTCACGCATTCATCTACCACATTTAGCTACGTCTTACATGGTCACCCCTTCCTTTTGATCAACACACTCTACCTTCATATATTTACTTCATGACTCGATCCAAACTCATCCTTTCAATATGCCCAAACCAACGTAAGACGCTTCTTTCAAATTTACCAATTGTATTCCCTTTCAAACCACATTCCTTCAGCACCCATTCATTACTGATATCAAAAGATTATAGTAATACATCCCTAAGGATTACTGTATAATTGACTTTATCGCAATTTATTGAAAGAACCACATTTTAATAGATTTAGTGTTGAATATAATTAATCAATAATATTAATAACACTATTATAATTTTTGTTTCGTGGTTGTGGCACACTTGTATCTTCTGAAAACTGGCCATGCAAAGTAAATATATTGGAGAAAAGGTCATACAAAATAATAGTTTAAAAAAGTATGCCTTTTGTGAACACATGTGCATGATGAACACAACCGAACGCCATTTGCATGACGTCATCAAAGGCCTTCGTTTCGTTTGGTTCACTGTCTTAATTTATGAAGAGAACAAAGTCATTTAGGCGCTCTCGTTTGTAAAGCATTTTTAAGTGAGGCACAGACGCCGCTTCCACAAAAAAGAGACATCCGAAAGGTTATTTTCATAAGTTTGTGTTTTAATAATGTAAACACGGTTAAAAATAAAAAAATAAAAACATATAATGTTTTGTTATAAAAGGTTTGACTGTCCAAAGTAACAACTCAACATATGGTCATGCAGATCATATGGTTTGGGGAATGGATGTATGAGAGTAGATCTGGTAGCGTGTCCAGTGACGAAAGGACTTCATTCTCATCAATGACCAAACAAGTTGGGTGCTACATGGTAAAGCGTTGAGACGAGTTGCAGACGTTTTGGAGATCTCGCTTTATTGAAGAAATATTTTGTTATTTTTTAATATAGCTTTTATAATGTGGGTTAAAATTATTAGCAGGCTCCTGACCAGTTAAAAAGTTTAAATTTGAGCTAAAGGTAGAAAAAATTAACGACGATTTAAGCGAAAATTTGTATCTCTGGGATTAAAAAAAAAGCTAGAAACCTAGATCTAGCCTACTTCCATTAAATAAAGTCATGTTTTTTTTATAGATTATATGGGTTTGTTTTATATGGTTTTGTGTAAGCTATCACACATTTTTTTTAAATAATTTAAACTTAAAATTTTAATTTCTAAACTTGTTAGAACTTATCCTACATTTGGTTGAAAACGATATTAAAAATATCAAACCACTTCATAAATAATCAGGGCTTTATAAACGTCTGCAACGCTTATAAGTTATCTCTATGTAGCACCGTTAAGGCGTTCACTTTGTATTATTTGGGTTGCTTGTGGTTAAAAGGCTAGGGATAGCATCTTTACTGGTTTTTAATTCTCTTTCCACAAAAATTCGGGTATATTTCCTCTAAAATTCGACCTTTATCATCACTACGCCATCTATATATATTTAAAGCCTTAAGAAATTCATTACGATAGTGATTCATGGAGTTCTATAGTCTAAGGTGTCATTCCTACAATAGAAAAGACTGCCGATGATGAGGAGGTCAGTGATAGAATCCTGGTCTGGTTTCTGAGGGTAGATTTCCAAAATAATTTTCAAGCTTCCTTTCTCAGTAATTTGGGTACACTTTCTGTAAATTCAAGCTTATTCATTCTTAGACCATTAGCGTAATTCGTACATAGTTATGCGTACAGCCCTACCAAGTAGTAGGATGTTGTACTAAAAAAATGTGTGAACAGGCGTCATCCGTCTCCCGTACACGTGTTCTGCGAGACACGTTGAGTCCCTCCCTTTATGTACGGGACTGTATGTTTTTTTTTATCAGTCCACTGAACTAATATTTACCTATGTGACAAGCTCGATCGATAATATTTTCCACTCCTATATCCTATAATATTCCTCGAAGCAAAGGAAATAAACATAATCTTTCACGTACGCGCCAGAGACGTTGACCAAAGAAGGACAAGGAAAAGAGGGGGAAAACGGAGTGTAACGAAGTCACGACCAAAGAATATACTGTAAATATTATAAATTCACACAGGTGGTCTCACTGTGTATATATATTCTATAATAATAAAAGGAAGTGATTGTCTGTGTGTGTGTGTTTGTATGCGATGCCCAGCCAAATCTACGGCACGCAGATATCTGTAATTTTTAACATAGGTGGACGGAAGGGGAGTCCGAATGCACCTAGAAGCAGGATTTTAATTTTTTTTACTGGCTTTTTAATTAGGATATTTCTAACAAATTTTTGAAGAAAATATTTTAAATCGGGCTTAGAATTACGTTTCAAAATGAAATCGGGCACCATGGGGGTATGGGGGGGGGGAGCTTATATAATTCTTATACCACAGTGGA
>CABEEJ010003189.1:70241-88308 GCA_901482245.1 Timema douglasi
CCCCAGATACATTTCAAATTCTCTGATAATATCGAATATAAAGCTGAAAGATGGCCTTAAATCAAACTCCAAATGACTTATAGATACATTCTATTGTCAAAAATTTGCCGGAAAAGACCACATCAAATAACTAATAGACTAGATGCATCTAACTGGCAGAAGAAATCTCTAAATAGCTCCCAAGTTCATCCAAATTTATAAAATGTCTATGGAAGAACAACTCCAAATAGTTCTGGATACATGTCATTTTGAAGAATTTTCAGGCGAGAACCACCCCAAATAGCCTAGTGTTTGAAATATTTAAATTTTCAAAATGATGTCGGTGGAAGATCACTTCAAAGATTATCTTGTAAAGGTATCTAACTGTCGTAAAAAATTAAGGTGAGGCTCACTCTAAATAGCTTCGAGGGGCATCCAAATTTCAAAAATTTTTAGGCGAGGAATACTTTAAATGTTTAATAAAGAAATCTAATTTTAAATCAAATAAAGGCGAAGATTACTCATAGCTTCTAGAGTGAACCATTTTTCAAAAAATTGTTGAAGAAGAGTCACTTCGAGTATTTAATTAAAACTATATGATTTACAAAAAATTGGAGAGGATGACCACGGTTTAAAACATACATAATATCAAGTAAAAATTAGAAACTATTAAGTGGCTTTTAAACAGAAATCTAACACTGTAAGTAATTTTGTTATTTATAATTATGACCCCCCCTCCCCCCTTATGAAAATGATCTGGATCCACCCCTGGTTCTATAGCCTCATACTCACTGGCACTATCACCTCATCACATCGGGACATGAAAATAGCCTCCACGGAAAGTATGTATGATTAGTTCATTTGGGAGTCTCTTGGTCAATGGTACATTAGTACTGTCTAATCTTTTAGCAAACTGGGCTGCGGGTGATGCAGCCCAGACGCGCAATATATATTATTACCGCAAGTACTGACTAGTGGGGCTATTAGTGTCCAATTTTTATAGAAAAGATCTTATCTGACAGCCATAACAGTTACTAGATCTACTTTCACGTAATTATATGTCAAATCATGTGTTCTGAAGCTATTACTTTTGATAGATATTATCAAAATAACATTAAATAATATAGTAAAGTGTTATCAATGTTGACCAAAAAAAAGTGATTTCTAAATGGCCCTTCCTATGAAAACAGCTCTATTCTTACTTTTGGTTCTGCGAAAAATAAAGCTTCAACAAGTCTTGGGTGTTATTTAGATATACAGTCGTTTCATGCTAACGTTGGCCATTTTTGACAGTTCAGGGGTTACTCTAAATAAACTATGTTTTCATCCATTTCGCCATATTTATTGTAAATTTGAAGGGTTAAATTAAAATACATCTTTGTCATAGTGGAAAAACATATCTATAAGATGGATTAGTCTGAAACTGTGTTTATAAACTTCCCAACTTGTAGAAAAAGTTAGTCATCGTGAATAGATAATGCAAGTTAACAGTTTGAATTATCAAATGCATCTGACATTACCTAGTGGTCAAAGTTGACACCATCTATCAAAAATTATAACTATGTAAGTGTCTTAGAGCACAATATAAACTATTAGTGACGTGATGAACTGTCAGATAAGGTATTTATCATCGCGAACCAACAATATATGCCTTGTAATGACGTACTTTATAATATCATATCACGTACTTGAACCCTATGGGATAGGTGGGAGTTAATATTCCTGACTGTTCTTGGAGGCCTGGGCTAGATCTTTTTCTTTATAGACTGAACTTTAACAGTTCAGTCCAGTAATATTATTTGATCCTACATTTAGGATAGTGCTGGTGCATTCGATTAACAAAATTTACAGGAATCGTCCAAATTCTTTGATAGGCTGGTATCTTAAGAAGTTTGTTTTAAGTTAGAGAAAGTCATTTTCAATCTATTTTAAAATATGTTACTTAAAATATGATAAGGGAATAAGAAAATAATCAAACAAAGGAAAAAAATATCTGTATAAAAAAAGAAAATACGAGGTTTCGAGTTGTATAAGAAAATATTGTGTCAAAATATTTGTTAACGTATTTTAAATACTCGAATGAAAACATTTAAACACAATTTGATAAACAGTAATACACTGCGTTGTTTATAAATTCCTTTATAAATTAATACAGCCAAAGGAGCTATAAACCCAAATTAAATTTCACTATTAAAATACTAAATATTTCTATGTTAAATTCAAAATAAAACCACCAGTGTATTTTAAATTTAAATAATTTTTTTGTTTTATTCTAGTGCATAAGTACGTGTTCGAGCAAAACAAAGTTTGTTTTGTATAGCAAAATATAATATTACGTTTATTAAAAAATTGACACTATTAGTTTTAGTAAAATTAAATACTGGCACAATCTGTAAATCTGTCATTTTAGGTTATAGTATGTAAACATTTTGATCTTGACCGTAATAGAACGTTAGATTTACTAATAAACTTTTCTTTAGGAGTTCCCAAATATTAAGTTCACTTAAATTAGAAAAGAATAAGAGTTAATGGTAAATACTGCGAAAACCCAACTATAGGGCCTACTTATTGTTTTGGATAGATGTGTTTTGTCATGTAATTTTTAGCTTAGCTTTACATATTATTTTATACATATTTGTTTCACTGGCATAATCTAAAAAAAAAATTTTACTAACTATTTATTACTAAAATTTAATTTGATTAATGATTACATAATAAAAGTTAAGACAAAATGCGAATGTTTCCTTTACCTTGAAATAATTCTGTGTTCCAACAATAGACACACTTCACAACAGCCGACGCAAGTAGCAACAGTAATACTGAGCCGAAGTGGTGGGTCTTCGCGGCAACTGGACATAAAACTTGAAACGCCAGACTCAAGTCCGTGCGCATGCGCATCATATAAAACGACCAGCTGATGGAAACTTTCTGTATCGCATTGCGGGTTTCATTCAAGTGACCCCAGCGGAGGTGAAATTAATTCAAGCGCATTTAAAAGGCGTTCAATTCCTCATCTACCTACTTTGATACCAGACGTTACAGCTCTACTTCATGGAGTCAATCTATTCCCACGAATGTTCGAGTAATTCGTCTTCAGACTTTGAAGAAAACACTGTCCATTCCTGCCATTCAAAGACAACAAGACATCAGAAAGTTTACTAATATATAGAAGGGAGTAAATATTATTTTTAATATTTTACCTTCACCAGGAATTAAACTCGAGACCCATCTATCAGTAGACAGGCGTTCTACTGGTTAAGCTAATGCCTTGAAATTATGAATATGTATTACTATAACCAACGCTGGAGACCGAATGGTTGAATAATTCTACTAGATTCTCTTTGACACTTTAGCTTAGTCGATAGTGAGAATGGGCCGTCCAACAGTTTAAAAATACACGGTTTTAGACATATTTGGCACTAAAAAATATAATAATTTAGTTTCAATTATAAAGGTTGATAGGTCTATGCCTTTAATCAGGATGCCACTCCTTAAAATACAAATTTATAAAAAACTAAACTATTTTAGAATAAGACCAATACCGGGTAGTGTGTTCAAAGTCGGGCTACAAGTTAAAACTTTTTTTTTAATCGATAAGAGCCAATCTTGAGGTAGTCTTTGACCTCTCTAATATCATTGTGCTCTTATCGTTCCTGTGGTCATATTGTTTTAGCTAGAGGTGCCTAGCATTTTTGAGCTAGCAGCACTTACCAAAAGGGTTAAGCGTTTCAAATTAGGTGCTATACTATCTAAAAAAAAAAGTTGGAATCGAGAAAACAATATTTTGAGATGATTTAAATTTGAGTAAGACTCGTTCTGCTTTCTTCTTTTTTTTTGCATCGCGTCTTGCTACCCGTTTGGTTTATACGCTTATGTACTAATTATGCTAGGGGTTTTAGGGATTCTTAAGTTTATATTTATAGAAAGTGTGCCCACATTTGCGTGAAAAACCATTTTGGAAAACCACCCTCTATACACGCAACCGAGACTTGAACCTCAATCTCCCCACCATTGGTAATCTAGTTTATTGCGACAGTAGCACGTTGGACTATGCGGCTACAGAAGTGGGTTACATTAATATTTTTTAAAATTATTATTAGTTATCTAAACACTGGGTGTGCACTATTAGATGCACTGTCCAAGGTTGTATAATCTTAAGTCATATGGTTATATACACACACACACACGTTAAATGCCTAAAAAAGTATAAAACTAATATTTCCGGTACTATGAACTACACAAGAGCTTACTGTTATTACCTATTTCACCGAGACAGCGTAGAGAGGCAACCCTTCGTACATGCTTGTGTGGCTGGTAGGCGACCTACTATTACTGCCAATCTACATAGCATTTCTGTGCAAAGGTTTGCCTAACAAACTGGGGCTTTGTTACTTAAGAGACATAAAGCAGGCCTTTACACATATTCGGCATTAAATTCTATTCTGTTTTATATACAAACACGAGCACACATTAATATTATTACAGTTAAAATTTAAGAAAACCAAATTAACTGTATATAATGCATTATTTTATTAAAGCTAGTAGTTCATAACTAAGGTATACTTACAAGGGTAAAACACAACTTCAAAAATAGCTTTTGTTGTCCAGTTAATGATGTCTCGATAAAATATTTAAGTTTTTGGAGGTCTCAAGGATTGTTTTAGAGTTTATTAGCTGTATAAACATTAAATAATTTGAACCAAGTTTTCTTAGAACATGACTGAGGTGAATTTAATGGGTCATTTATATTTTAATTTTATTTTGACTATTTATGTTATCATGTATTTAAGGGGAAAAAAATACTAGACCTAAAATAATTGATAAATATAAATATTACAGGAACTAAAAGTCATCAAGTAGGTATTTTAAATGTAAATACTAACAAGGCAGTAAGTATTATGAAAGAAATACAAATATGGAGGAATATAGTAGAAAGTAATGCATTGAATTTTGTCTTGTGGAAATAGTAAATATTCCACTATGCCGAATTAATTATAATGGTCAGTCATAAGTTTGTGGGTACCGATGAAGATATTTATTTTCTGATTAAGAATTATCAAAGCACTAGGTGTGTGTTCTTTAGTGTGCTTTGTCATCAAGGCATTATTATTTTATCCCCGCATATCACTAACTGTTCAAGCTAAACACATAAATATTAATTACTCATGTTTTGAGGATGAGGAAGGTTGAATTTAGTGGAGCTCTATCCACATTTGCGTGAAGGAAGGGTGGAAAACAGTTGTATCAAATTAAATCCTCAGTATACCAGAATTTAACTCTCAATCTCCCCATTAACAGCAGTCCTGTCTATTGATAGAGTACACCTTAAGACCATTCAAGCACTGAATGACCTCAGCTAGGTTAGTAAGTCATATTATGGTGTGTTTTGAGACTTCGTGTTAAAAGCCAAAGAGAAATAGGATTTAAGCCCTGACTTTAATGTCAAAGGTATCCGAGTGCAATGTGAGCCTAACGGCCTAAGCTACTTGTTCACCAAAACTAGTAGGTAGACTTTTTTTTAAAATTATTAATAAAACAAAAATTAAGTCCTACTACTAAATCCATTTTAACACACATTTAAACCTAAAGAATTGTTGTTCAAATCCTGGTTCAGAACTACTAATATTTATTTTCAAAATATAATATATTTTGACTTGTTGGCGTCAAAACTTTAGCTTTGTTACATGGTTTTCTGACTCAGCTTTAATATTTACTTCTTTTTCCTGCAGAGGAAAATCTGGTTATGTTATTTCTTTGAGAGTTCATTAAACCATCTGATTTGTTTAGAAGCCCTTGTGTGCTTCAAAGGTGTGAACATGCAAAACAATGTTTATAAAGTTTTCACTTTTAGTGTAACCTATGGTGATTAAAACGAGGGAATATTTTATCGTCAAAACAGACAAAAATAAACTGTTCACATGTGGCTTTAACAGTGAATAGTGGTAGAAAAAACTCAACATATTCATTGTTAAATTAACACAGAATTATCTTCAAAACTCCCATTCATATAAGATTTCAGATAAGTTTTCAAGTCCTTAAATTAAACGTTTTTGTTTTTTTCTAAAATAACAATGGGATGGTCCCTATATCTATCTTACAAAGTTGTCCTTGTGAGAAATAATTGCCGCGGAGATCAACGCCTGCCACCTTCAGGGTTTGTTCTTGCGCTGTGTTGGTCATCGCATAGCAAACCTTGATAAAACATTAGATGCATTTAAACTATGTTAGGTCTGATGAAATTATGGATATTCTTGGTATCACGACCCAATTCCCGTTGTGCAACCTGTCATGACAGTCGCCTCTATGATAAAATATTGCAGACTGTTTACCTGTAAGCGGGTTCCATTAAATAGTCTGAGTGGGTTCAAATTACGCAGCAAAATAATAGGTGCTTAAATTTTAATTGAAGAGGCTGAATAGGTAATCTGAATGGATTAAGGTAATTAAAAAAGTTCGACAGGTTAGTGCCTATAGGCATATACGCGCGGCGCTTCAAACTGGTCTAAAATAGTCACAGATTTTATCAATCGATTCATTTTTGTAGATAGAATAGCTAGCTCCTGAAACCACGAAAGTCTTTTTTTGCACAATAAGTATATCGGTATAAATAAAATAGACTCATATCTGGATATCCTTGACCACGACGCATATCTGAAGGGTTATTCAAAGACAGCTTGCCTTCGTGCGTTGCGAAGATTCCATTGAAGACCGAGTTTCAGCATTATATCGACATTAAGTTTTTGTCTTATCACAGGCGGATGCACATGTTGATTGACAGGGAAGGTCTCACAATGTCTGGGCATGTGTAGGACCATTTCAAGCAGGCGTTGGCCTCGTCAGCTATAGTGAATCGTAATGACCGGTAGTTTGTCTGAAGTCTCCTGGGAACAATTTGGCTTCCTAGCACAATGTTGCTTCCGAGTTCTATTTAGCTCTCCAATTGATGTTTTATGTGACATTGTGGTATCATTCCACAATATAAGGGATACATTTTGCAGTAATTTTGGTGTGAAACTTTACTTCATTATGTTGCACACGGTATTTGCTCGTTAGAAAATGCAAAGGTAATTTAAAAGTTGCACATACTGTTCTGCCCCCTTTTAAAAGTAGCCGTTATAATCGATGAAGCCACTATAAAGGCAACACATTCCTCAAATATGAGCTTAGCCAAGAATAAATAATTAACTACAAAAGTATTTCCCTTACTTTCGGTAACATCTTTAAAGAACACTTTTTTCTACAGGATGTTGAATACTCGACAATACTTTTATTTATACGATTATGTTGTTCTGGGTTCAATAGAGGCTCATCCGCTTCGGAGCCCACGTGGATTAACGCACTACCTTCGCGGTGGACGAGGATGCAAATGACAGAGATCGAGGTTCAAAATCCAGCCGGGTGTACTGAGTGGCTTTTTCAAAATGATTTTACACTCTTCCTACACTTCCTCTAAATAAAACCTTCAAGATCCCTAAAGCCATTGGCTTAATTACCACATAAGCGTATAATCCAAACAGGTAGTAAAATGCGGTTCTAATAAAATAATATAGAGGCTCCTTTTCACTAAAAGTTTTTAATGGAATTGGCTGATCGGTTGTCATCTTTCTCAAAGTATCTCTATAGAATATAAATCTGTGCGAATTTTCAGGTAGAAGACACGACTCCTTCACAGTCTTGTTCGAAATGCCTACCTTACAAATTGATTTGTTTGAAGCTGCATTAAAATTATTTTAATTGAAGTCAAAATTGTATACTAATTGATCTGTTCTGGTTTTATGTTCAATAACTTCCGGCATGCTTGTCCCGTGGACGAGCCAAAGTGCAGAGGATCTGTCACGTGAAATATATTAACATGAAGGAGAGCAAATATCAAAGTGGATAAAAGCTACACAAAGCGGATTTTCATAACGTACCCCTCCAGTGTGAGTCATCCTCTGAAAAGAGTACCAGTGCATTGCGGACTAATTAGATGCGTGAGTTACGTCAACCACATAAAGTACATTTTCAAATTAAGATGGACCTTTGACGACATAGAGCAGCATTCTCAAATAAGTGTTAATCAAGTGTACGGCATATTCCCATTCCCATCACTACTATGTGGGGTTAAACAGAAACACCTTGCTTTCTGCAGAGGAAATTCATACTTTTCCAAACATAATATTAGATGAAGCAAACTCATTGTAAGTAAGCCTCATAGCAAACTGACCTTCAGAGCACATTCGGAAGAAAGTTGTTAATGGTTTGTTGCATGGGTTATTAGTGACGCCAATTAAATTAATTGTAAAATATATTTATTGTACATTTTCTAGATGGACAACTAAATGTATAAGACCTTGAATAAGACCTAGTGAAATGTTCCCCCTCATTGCTCAAGTTAATGCTAAAGGTTCCTTGATCAGTGCAGTTAATGTTTTACTTACATATTTAATGGAGTTTATGAAAGCACAGATTCACATTAATGTGAATCAACCTATTGTCCGACTTCAACGCTCGAGAACGGATAATTGCCGAGCACCATCTATAATCGGGATGCTGTTTACGCTACTTAGGATATTCGACATGTCCGTCAACGTAGCTCTTTGACTAGTTTTTGCTGCATGTACGTAGACCAGGGGTCTTCAACCTTATTAAGCTCCTAGGGCCAAAATGTATCTCTCTTGTTGGTTCGCAGGCTGCAATACTTCATCAACAATATTAGGAATGAGCACCGACTATGTTTGAACGCACCCGAAATAGTACTCTCTCCCTTTGTCTACTAGAGTAGTCATTTGCCGGTTCAAGGTAAATTTGTACAAAAACGTAATATTTTTCTTCACATAAGAAATAAAAATAGTTTATAAAATAACTTAAAATATGTATTTATTTTGTTATTTAACTGTGTAAATTATAAATTTGTATTTATAATTTTTTTCTCTTGAAAATTATATATATATATATTCCATGAGCCAGCGGGCTGCAAAAAAAAATGTTAAGGCGGGCCCGCAAGTTGCCTGTGGACCACAGGTTGAAGACCCCTGACGTATACAATCGATTCAAAACCTTCCCAATAAAAATCTACATTGTATAAAAACCTGCCTTTCAATCAGATAATATGTTCCAAAGATCTTAGGGAAGATACATATAAACCAACACTTTTTTTTATAAGTAGTTGAGATAAAAGTAGGTGAATTATTATGGTTAAACAATTCCTAGACAAGTAACAGATTAGAAAGATAAAATGATTTATGATTTTATAAGCTAAAATTATTCCATCTTTCAGAATATTGAATCTGTCATTGTTTACATAAATGAGCTGACTTTTCTTTAGGTCAGCTATTTTTAAGGCAATATTTGAAGAGAAAAAAAAAGTTGTTTTATTATACTGGCTTTAAATAACTTTGTATGCCTTTTAAACTTAGAAACACCTATTTCCAATGACACACTGGTTGATTATTAGTAAGAACAAATCAAACCATTTGTATTTTTCAAAAACAAAATAAGAATTAAGTTTTATTGTGTAAATTGAATGGTTTTTTAAATTACATATTTGTGAATATTTTAAGATAATATTTTTACAAAATACTTTATCATGAGTGGATTCTGATGTAGGTGTGCTACTTGTCGGCTTTCAAACAATGTTCATGCTGATATTTAGTTTGTTTTAATGTAGTAAATTAAAATCAATAATGAGAACACAAACTTACATGCAAATTATCTTCATGCTTCATTTTGTAGTCGTCAACGAGGTCTGAATTTGAATCATAACTAGTTGTGGTTTCCCATTCATTATTTTGCCTCTCTCTTTCTACAATTATGCAGGTGTATTTTCAGTTATTCTCCTCATTTCTACCCCTTTTATTAGATTTATGAACCTTATGTTGAATGTAATAATAAGAACAATAGTAATAACAATCCAACACCTTATCTCAGTCAGTAGCCTGTCTGCCTACTGAACTAAAGGTCCTGGTGACATGTGGGGTTTAACCTTTCACATTGATAAATTAACGACCGGGGACTGGATGTTGTTCCTGTCCTAGTCTTAAGTTAGATTATAAGGCGTATGAAGCTAAGGCAGGCCTAGTAAGCCGGTTTTAGAAAATATATGGCTTGAATAAAAAATTGACCCAAAACATTGGCTGGAAACAGTAATGGATGTAAAATAAAGTAATAATAATCCCGAGCAAAAGTGTGTAATCTTCATTCCAAAGTATCTGGCCTATTAATATTCAACAAGTACACATTGAAATAATCAATGAGTATATAAACTTTTAAGTTAAAACCCTAGGCCCACAAATAAACGGCAATATCAAGCTTAGCAAAGAAATGATACCCCAAAACTACTTCACTATATTATTAAACAAATTAATAAATTATCTTAAAAAGCTTTACCACAAATGTGCTTGTTTTTATAACTACCAACATTAGTCTAATTTGAAATAAATATAGACAAATATTAATTAATACAGACATTCCAGAGAATATGTTTTTTAATAAAGTTAAATATCATTTTTAGACTCAATAAGTAAAAATGTCATTAGCAACACCTAATGGTTACTAGTTATAGTCAAAATAATACTTGTTAGTTTTATTTTCCTATGGAAAAAGCTCAAGGAGGGATAGGAACAAATGAACTGGAACGTGTTCCTTTTTTTCCTTCCTTATATAACCACCAAAATGTGACTCAGAAAAAGTGAAAAGAGGTTTTTACTAGATAGTTATATTTTAAAATATTTAAATTATGCTGATAAAAGGTTCAATTTATGTAGGGTTTTTTTTCCTAAAAATATTTACAAAAAGAGTCACTTTAATATTAAAAGTAAGTTTAAAGGGAAAAAAGGGAGTAAGTCCAATCTTAACCAAAATTGTGTCAGTGCTAGACAATAATGAGTCCTTTCTAATGCACTTTAGAATATGGTTAAAAGAGGTCTCTTGTCTAAATTAAAAGGGTATTTGCTGGAGTCTTTATGGGGTCTGAGATATAAGTCAAATGTAACTTGCCACCTTGTCTCCGTGTACTCTTTATATATTATAAATAAATAAAATTGTATATTAAAGCTGTTTTTAAACCAAAATAATAATGAAACAGGTTAACATAATAAGCATATAGAAATATTGGAACAATATGATCCTGATTTAACGATAGGCTGGTTTGGTTCTTCAGTATATTGGTTGTTAGCTTAGAGCAGGAATCGATTCCCTTCCTTGAAAGTCAACTCTTGGTTTTTAGTTTTTTAAAAATCTTAATGAATATATAAATAAAATGAAATGAATATAATGGATATCAGAATAGTTTCTAACTTTCAGTATAAACATTCTTTGCACATTTTATGTGTTTTGTGAAGATAGACAAGTTTTGTAACTTCCCTCAACACAAAAGGAGGAAAATAATGGAAACTAGATGGGGTCAGATTAGTTTGTACAATTAAGTGGAATTTGGAACTGATAACTAAAACAATAGGACCAAAATATGAGTTGGCATGATTTTAGTATGTTGGAAATAATACAAATAAATATTTATAGTAAAATAGTTCATTTTTAAAACAACATAAAAAAGGAACGCTAATATGCTAAAAAAATGTTATCAGTTTCTCTTTACATATTGATATATATGCATTAAAAACTTCAAACATATAAATAATAAATAACAATAATATTCAGCAATTTCTTTAAGCATTTGGGCCACTTGACTATTTCACATTTGAAAAACAATAACCTATTTAAATACACACAAAAATAACCACAGTAGCATATGGAAGACAGCACATAAATATAAATTCCAAACCAAACCTTCTTATATTACAAATCAACATTTTTTTAATCATAAATTATGACACTATAGGGGTTTGTTAAAAATGTAAGGCAAGTACAGTAGTTGCGAAAATTGAAAAAGCCCATCGAGAGTATTTAAAATTAAAACCCTATTATTATATAACATTCTTTAATGAAAACTTATATTAAGGAATTTAAACATGGAATATTACTTACATGCACAAATTCAGTCAAATCACAAAAAAAAAAACTTGCTTTACCTTAAGCAGTGTTTTTCTGGTACAATAAAATTGAACAAAAAATATTTTCATTTTAATATATAATTAAAGTGGTTATTTAGATAGCGAGTTTGAGAGAAAAATAGGGTTTGAATAATATTCGTTTATAATTTTATATATGAATTCGTTGGTTAGACCAGTCTCATCTCGGTGAGTCAGGTAACCGGTCGGGATGTAGTAAAACATTCTGGTTGGTCCTTGAAAGCAATAACCTTTCATCAGAATCATTGATTTCAGTTGAGGTGTCATTTTCAGAGTTCCCCCCTAATAGTTCTGAATTCTCACCTATTGGGTCAACTGCAATATCTTCGACCATATTGTCAACAATAATGCTTCCATTTGGTTGTTCTGGCTCTACCTTGTAGAGAATGTCATGACACAGGGGGCAGCGATCTTGAACGTACAGCCACTTGCGGAGACACACACCATGAAAATAATGATTGCAGCGCGTAATCTTGGCGCTCTTCATCTCCTGATAGCATATGGCACACACGTCATCTAGACGATGAAGTTGTTCTGCATTAGCTTCTGGCAGTGAGTTGATTTTATTCACAGCTGTGCGTCGTTTCATAAACACACTCCACCCGGCTCGTGCCTCGCACCAGATGTTGAAGTAGGCATGTATGCACATCATGATTGCTCGAATGGCTCCGCCAGATTCAAAAACCAAAATCCATGCTCCATTAAAGAAAAGGAAAATTCCAAAGCAAAACTCAACAGTGTTTCCAAAAGCACGAATATAATAAACATAATCATCCAACTTCTCCCAAAATGTGGTTCTGTAAGCATCAATCAGGAAAAGCGAGTAAATCATGAGTGAAACAACTACTTTGACAATGACTTCAATACTGAAGGCAGACACCGCAAGTAGCCAGGTGCTCATGGAATATTGAGACCAGAGATAGATGAGTAACGAGACAGGGAATAGGATCAAGAAGGCACACACGCACAGAGCTCGTACGTGACGATGGAAGGACGGATTGTGTGATGCACTAAGAGACATTAACAATGGGTTAACTATATTGTGGATGAAATGTAATAATGCTGTGAACAAAAGGCAAAAGTTTCGACCGAGCCTAATAAACCTCTTTTCAGGGTCAAGAGTGGTTAGCCCTGTTTGAAGTGCAAGAATGTAAAACAAAATGGCAGACACAGTCCCAATGCTTTTGTCATCATCGTCTTCTGTCAACAAAACCCATTGAAAAAAGCATCCAATATAGTGGCATATGTAAGACACAATACTAGTCATTCCTAAAACCGCTGTCACAGTTTCACATCCGCTGACAAGAAGAGTTTTTGTCACGGTCCACAAATTACCAACTACAACTAAACTGTAAAGACTGTGGTTACCTTGAATCCCATGGTGTTCAGCAAGGAATCCCAAGAAGTGCTCCAATACCCTCAGTATCCAAAATGTTCTTAAGACTGTTGGCACATTGAGCCTTACCCACTCAGTCTCAACAAGTGCAGAGATTCCATAATTGCTGACAAAATTTCGAGCGTGTTGGTAGCCTCCATATATGGTTTGTATCACAGTGACTGTGCTGCACCACAACATAAACTTGACAAGAGCCAAGGGTAAAAGTGCCGAAAATACCGGGGCATGATGTAAAATTGGTGAATACAATGGCAGAAGAGCTAACACAGATGGTCCCATAAAACTGGCGGGCAACAGCTTCTGTACCAATGAATACCTTGGCCCCAAGTGTACATACATAAACAAGAAAGCAAGGATACATTGAAGAGCATAGTTCTGAAGAACGACAAATCCATAGCTGTTGGGATCAAAAAGTCGATTAAGATTTAGTGACAAGACATCCTCAAGGATGCTTGCTTGGGTTGTAGCTATACCATCTTGAGTGTGGTCAGTCATAGCAGCGATGGCAGCCTTCATTGTGCTCACATTGGCCCAGTATGACACAAATACAATTCCCACTGACATGAGGTACATGTATACGATGACTAGCTGTTTTGTCCATAGCATAAATATACATGTAGCCCCTATTACACCTAAAACAAAAAACAATATAGCTTATTAGACAGATCAAATTGAATCTCAGATTTAGTTCAAATTAAACTTACAAATAAAAATTTGTTTTACAAATGCAGGGATTGAGATATACACTCATCATCTACTTAGATGTTATGAATCAAAATTTGTAATTAGAGTCAGCAATTGTAAAACCATTAAAAGTAATATTAACACATTTTAATGTTAATATTTTACCAACATTCAAAGTCAAATAACTTTTACTATAATAATGGCTGGTCATGAACTATTTTTGTTCAAGGCATCAAAATTAAGGATTTCACTAGTCTAGTGGTGACAATGCTTTCAACCAAAGTAATTATTTTTCACTCTAATTTATTAAAAACCAATGTGTTACTAAACCAATATGTTGTCGCATATTACTAATTAGTTTACTATTGGCGTACAGTACTTTGGTGTACTGTGCATGTTTAATAAAAGAATACATTTTTAACATATTAGGTTAATTTTTTAAATAACCTGTAGTATATTAGTAACTTAGCAAGACCTAATCTAATTTTTTCTCCCACCGAATGTATCAATTTTCTGTCTTCCTAGCAAAAATGTCACAGATGAAAAAACTTTTTCTGCTAACAAAACTTTGATTAAGCCCTCATTAGTAAATTAAAAGAAATAACATAGTATGTTAAGAAGATGCGAATAATTTATAACGAGACCTTATTACTTTTCCCCCCAACACATTATAATAAGGCTATACACATTTTAATTAGGCTAATGTGGAAGGGCCGAGAAAGAAACACTTTAATATACTCACATTTGTATGGAGGAAAAGTGGAAAACCACTTAGAAAATCAAACACTTGTTTAGTCTTCAAACTCTAACCTATTTGCCATATATGAGCCTGACACTTAGTTTGTGAGTCTATTGATGAGGGCAACCCATGAGCTTAAACTAGATCAAATCTATTTTTACATTATTATTATTACTATTATTAGAACCGCGTTTTACTACCCGTTCGGGTTACACGTACTTACGCTGATGTGTAGTGGTTGGATGATTGTGAGGTGAAATGGAGGACCTACAGTTTAACGTGGGATCCGAACCACGGTGGAGTCCTAGCATTCTCCACATTCACAAGTTTTGATTAATACACGTCTTGTCAGAGGTGAAGGAAGAGGTAAATCTGTGCCAGGACCGAGGCTTGAACCCCGAACCCCTAGCACAGAGGTCTGACCTCTTACCCCTAGAGTGCGAGGTCACCTTTCTACTTTTACTTTTACACATCCACAAAAAATTCACCCAGTTTCAACAGCAGTGAGATGAATGTATGCCCAAATAATCTTAAAAAACTAAGGGGGTAAGAAAAGTTCCCATTAATCCCTGCATACCTCACTTTAGAGTACTTTTACATTAACACTTGCACTTTCCTTGCTCTTATATGGGTTTTAGGCAGTTTTAGACTTAGCAATACAATCCTGTAGTATTTTTTTTTTAGGTCTTTATCTATTTCAAGCTTAATAAATTATTTTGTTAATATTCATAAGTTTTTATATGCACTGGTAAGTGAAAAAAAGGGCTGTGATTTGCTTTAAGGTGATATTTCCTTTGTGGTGGTGATCTGGAATCCAACCCGCCATATTAACGAGGTATGCCTGTATTCGATTATTATATAAAATAACAATATATATTAATATTGGTAACATAAATGATAAGTTTTTGCTTAAATATTGGAGAGTTGGACTAATTGGTGGGCTTCAAGTAAATTTGTCAAGCCCTGTAGGGAACAGTAAGGACAACAAACCACAGTGTCTTGTGTGTTTACAAGTACTGTCTGTGCACAAGGAATATAATCTCAACTGTCACTACATCCAACACCACGCTGATTAGTACCAAGAATACATTGGCCAAGCACATGTTACTAATGTATCCGATTTGAATAAAAAGGTTAGTGCCCAGAAATCTATTTTTACTATATCAACACAATTTTTTTTAAATCTTGGTTTCATTTGCTAAGTGCAGTTAGTGCAAAAGCAAAAAAAAAGTTATCTGATGGCGATTTTATAAAAATATTGTTGTGTGAAAATGGCACATGCATTCAGGGGAGAAAAAGATGGCCAAATAATTAAAAAATGCTCCACTATCAAAACAAACTGTCATAAGATGAATTGAGGAAATAGGTTCACATCTATCAAATAAATTAAAAAGCGTTATTATTTATGTACATATTTTGTTTCATCTTGAACATTTGTACTGATAAGCTAGTGATAAACGTGATAAAAGTGATAAACACTGTAGTGTAATATATCTGTAAGATACAAATTATCCCCACATCCATGTATATTGTACCATCCCAATTCAAACCAAGGCTCATTGGATTGATGCCAGAATAGATAAATAAATAAATAGAATGAACATGCAGGTCACAATTAACAATATTTAACAACTTGCTAAGGTGCAACATTTCAAAAGTAAGACCCTTTCCAATTGGAACAATTTAATATTCAAAGTGACCCCTTTTTTCACCTCAGGAAAGAAACAGGCATTATTAACTTTTGGGAAATGGTAGGTACCACAAGAAAAATATCCTAAATTGAGTGAATTTAGCAGGAAAATTTCATTCATGTTAAGGTGTGTGAATGCACTTTTTCCATCATGAAGGCAATGAAATTATCGCAAAGAAACCTAATGACCGAGGACCACCTTCTGGACTTGTTAAAAATAACATCATCGGCTATTGTGAACTTGTTGCTTCGCATGAGCGTCAGTCTTCTCATTAACTTGAATCCAATTTTAACATAAATCTTTCACTTTAAAATGTATTCAAAATTGTAGAAATTTTTACAAATAGAATTTGAAATAAATATTGCCATCTTAAAATAGCCCATGGTTATTATTTCAGGGCATATCACTAAACATTGGCTAAACAAAACATTGTGCAGCCCATGAATCCAAAACACAACATATATTGGCCATTGTTTGTACAAAAGTTGGCCGGCCACCCTTGACTAAAACCATAATGAAACATATCAGTAACCATACATTTCAAATATTGTAAGGTTCTGCTATTTACAAGCTTAGTTTGTACAACCCACATGGACTAAAATAGAACCTTTAGGAGTTTCTTAGGGAGAAAAAAAAAATGGCTTCAACAAAGCCATAGCTTGTTTTACAATGTAGAGAATGGACTGTATATCTCATTTTTCTATAAGAATATCAGACACTTAGAGGCAGTTATTCATATGAATGAGCATTTTATAAACTAAACATTTCTACATTTACTCATCAGGGCTAATTAGAGTATAAAATTCATTCATCAGCATTACAACAGTAATTTATTGTTAGTAGAAACTATAGGAAAGTTTTGTAACAGGCATATTGGTCAATAGATACTTTTTAATGATTTGTTCAATTTTAACATAATCAAATCCTCATGGGAATAACCTTTTAAAAATTAAAAAATGATTTTAATAAATTCTACTACCTTAATTTAAAGATCATTATATTCGAGTTGTGGAAATATGACAATCTGTCAAGTGTTGAAGTTGCTTTAGGCCCTATGTGAAAATATATTTAGCTTTATAATATTTAAAGTGACACAAAGGTATTTCTATAGAAGTAGTTGGTTCTCAATTACTTGTAAACATGGGCCACAATTTTACTTTTTTCATGGAGCAGATCATATGGTATGAAAACTTGAGGAACAGTAAATTTACATATATACTCAAAACTAAATAGGTAGGTCCTACCTCATAGTATTAAAATAATTATTTTTATCTTACTGATAAGAAATCACATTTTTTTAAATCACTTATTTAAGTTTTAAATATAATATTTGAGAGGCAAATTAAAAGTAGGCCCTAAATTTGTCTAAGTTATGATAATTAAATCAGTAACTGTTGGCAAAGTAGGTATACAAAAAATTGAACTAAGGGTTTACATGGTTTTTAATAAGGTTGTCATGCTAAATTAACCTGATGTTAATTAAACGGACATGCGGCAGTGGACCTAAAATTATAAGACCTAAAGTCACAACTCCTAAACTAAATTTCTTAACTTCATAACACCTAATTTT